>CAKAJE020002128.1:0-59061 GCA_916610135.2 Macropis europaea
ACTTAGCCCAATACGCTATCTGAAATAGGAGCGACGTAAGTTGGACAAATGTGATAGAATTTCGCTGAATCCTTATATTAACCAAAATATAAAATGATCTAATCGGGTCTCTGATTGCCCTATCATAGAAGTTTAATAGTGCATTTTACTAGCCATTCCACGCGCTTTAATATGCCGCCTAGCACAGTACGCTATCTGAAATAGAAGCGACGTAAGTTGAACAAATGTGATAGAATTACGCTGAATTCTTAAATTAACCATCATATAAAATGATCTAATCGGGTCTCTGTTTGCCCTACCCTAGAAGTTTAATAGTGCATTTTACTCGCCATTTCATGCGCTTTGAGATGCCGCTTAGCCCAATATGCTATCTGAAATAGGAGCGACGTAAATTGAACAAATGTGATAGTATTTCGCTGAATTCTTGTATTAACCAAAATATAAAATGATCTAATCGGGTCTCTGATTGCCCTATCATAGAAGTTTAATAGTGCATTTTACTCGCAATTCCACGCGCTTTAAGATGCCGCCTAGCCCAGTACGCTATGTGAAATAGGAGCGACGTAAATTTAACAAATGTGATAGAATTACGCTGAATTCATATATTAACCGTAATATAAAATGATGTAATCTGGTCTCTGATTGCCCTATCATAGAAGTTGAATAGTGCATTTTACTCGCCATTCCACGCGCTTTAAGATGCCGACAAGCCCAGTACGCTATCTGAAATAGCAGCGACGTAAATTGCACAAATGTGATTGAATTTCGCTGAATTCTTAAATTAACCATAATATAAAATGATCTAATCGGGTCTCTGTTTACAGTACCCTAGAAGTTTAATAGTGCATTTTACTCGCCATTTCATGCGCTTTGAGGTGCCGCTTAGCCCAATACGCTATCTGAAATAGAAGCGACGTAAATTGAACAAATGTGATAGTATTTCGCTGAATTCTTGTATTAACCAAAATATAAAATGATCTCATCGGGTCTCTGATTGCCCTATCATAGAAGTTAAATAGTGCATTTTAATCGCCATTCCACGCGCTTTAAGATGCCGTCTAGCCCAATACGCTATCTGAAATAGGAGCGACGTAAATGGAACAAATGTGATTGGATTTCCCGGAAATCTTATATTAAGCAAAATATAAAATGATCTAATCGGGTCTCTGTTTACACTACCCTAGAAGTTTAATAGTGCATTTTACTCGCAATTTCATGCGCTTTGAGATGCCGCTTAGACCAATACGCTATCTGAAATAGGAGCGACGTAAATTTAGCAAATGTGATAGGATTTCGCTGCATTCTTATATTAACCTTAATGTAAAATGATCTAATCGGGTCTCTGTTCGCAATACCCTAGAAGTTTAATCGTGCATTTTACTCGCCATTTCATGCGCTTTGAGGTGCCGCTTAGCCGAATACGCTATCTGAAATAGGAGCGACGTAAATTGAACAAATGTGATAGAATTTCCCTGAATTCTTATAATAACCTTAATGTAAAATGATCTAATCGGGTCTCTGTTCGCAATACCCTAGAAGCTTAATAGTGCATTTCTCTCGTCATTTCATGCGCTTTCAGATGCCGCCTAGCCCAGTACGCTATGTGAAATAGGAGCGACGTAAATTGAACAAATGTGATAGAATTGTCTGAATTCTTAAATTAAGCATAATATAAAATGATCTAATCGGGTCTCTGTTCGCCCTACCCTAGCAGCTTAATAGTGCATTTTACTCGCCATTTCTTGCGCTTTGAGATGCCGCTTAGCCCAATACGCTATCTGAAATATCAGCGACTTAAATTGAACAAATGTGATAGGATTTCGCTGAATTCTTATATAAACCTTAATGTAAAATGATCTAATCGGGTCTCTATTCGCAATACCCTAGAAGTTTAATAGTGCATTTCACTCGTCATTTCATGCGCTTTGAGATGCCGCTTAGCCCAATTCGCTGTCTGAAGTAGGAGCGACGTAAATTGAATAAATGTGAAAGAATTTCGCAGAACTCTAATATTAACCAAAATATAAAATGATCTAATCGGGTCTCTGATTCCCCTATCATAGAAGTTTAATAGTGCATTTTACTCGCCATTCCAAGCGCTTTAAGATGCCGCCTAGCCCAGTACGCCATCTGAAATAGGAGCGACGTAAATTGAACAAATGTGATAGAACATTGCTGAATTCTTAAATTAAACATAATATAAAATGATCTAATCGGGTCTCTGATTCCCCTATCATAGAAGTTTAATAGTGCATTTTACTCGCCATTCCACGCGCTTTAAGTTGCCGCCTAGCCCCAGTACGCTATCTGAAATAGGAGCGACGTAAGTTGAACAAATGTGATAGAATTACGCTGAAATATTATATTCACCGTAATATAAAATGATCTAATCGGGTCTCTGTTTGCCTTACCCTAGAAGTTTAATAGTGCATTTTACTCGCCATTTCATGCGCTTTGAGATTCCGCCTAGCCTAGTACGCTATCTGAAATAGGAGCGACGTAAATTGAACAATCGTGACAGAATTACTCAGAATTCTTATATTAACCATAATATAATACGATCTCTTCGGGTCTCTGATTCCCCTATCATAGAAGCTTAATAGTGCATTTTACTCGCCATTCCACGCGCTTTAAGATGCCGCCTAGCTCAGTACGCTATCTGAAATAGGAGCGACGTAAGTTGAACAAATGTGATAGAATTATGCTGAATTCTTATATTAACCGTAATATAAAATGATCTAATCGGGTCTCTGTTTGCCTTATCCTAGATGTTTAACAGTGCATTTTACTCGCCATTTCATGCGCATTGAGATGCCGCTTATCCCGATACGCTATTTGGAAGAGGAGCGACGTAAATTGAACAAATGTGATAGAATTTCGCTGAATTCTTTCATTAACCATAATGTAAAATGATCTAATCGGGTCTCTGTTCGTCGTAGCCTAGAAGTTTAATAGTGCATTTTATTCGCCATTTCATGCGCTTTGAGATGCCGCTTAGCCCAATACGCTATCTGGAATAGGAGCGACGTAAATTGAACAAATGTGATAGAATTTCGCTGAATTCTTATATTAACCAAAATATAAAATGATCTAATCGGGTCTCTGTTTGCCTTAATCTAGAAGTTTAATAGTGCATTGTATTTACCATGTTATGCGCTTTGAGATGCCGCTTAGCCCAATACGCTATCTGAAATAGGAGCGACGTAAATGGAACAAATGTGATAGGATTTCGCTGAATTCTTAAATTAACCATAATATAAAATGATCTAATCGGGTCTCTGTTTACCGTACCCTAGAAGTTTAATAGTGCATTTTACTCGCCATATCATGCGCTTTGAGCTGCCGCTTAGCCCAATACTCTATCTGAAATATGAGCGACGTAAATTGAACAAATGTGATAGAATTTCCCTGAAATCTTATATTAAACAAAATAAAAAATGATCTAATCGGGTCTCTGATTGCCCTATCATAGAAGTATAATAGTGCATTTTATTCGCCATTCAACGCGCTTTAAGATGCCGTCTAGCCCAGTACGCTATCTGAAATAGGAGCAACGTAAGTTGAATAAATGTGATAGAATTTCGCTGAATTCTTAAATTAACCATAATATAAAATGACCTAATCTGGTCTCTGTTTGCCCTACCCTACAAGTTCAATAGTGCATTTTACTCGCCATTTCATGCGCTTTGAGGTGCCGCTTAGCCCAATACGCTATCTGAAATAGGAGCGACGTAAATTGAACAAATGCGATAGAATTTTGCTGAATTCTTAAATTAACCATAACATAAAATGATCTAATCGGGTCTCTGTTTGCCTTATCCTAGATGTTTAACAGTGCATTTTACTCGCCATTTCATGCGCATTGAGATGCCGCTTATCCCAATACGCTATCTGAAATAGGAGCGACGTAAATTGAACAAATGTGATAGAATTTCGCTGCATTCTTTCATTAACCATAATGTAAAATGATCTAATCGGGTCTCTGTTAGCCGTAGCCTAGAAGTTTAATAGTGCATTTTATTCCCCATTTCATGCGCTTTGAGATGCCGCTTAGCCCAATACGCTATCTGAAATAGGAGCGACGTAAATTGAACAAATGTGATAGAATTTCGCTGAATTCTTATATTAACCAAAATATAAAATGATCTAATCGGGTCTCTGATTCCCCTATCATAGAAGTGTAATAGTGCATTTTACTCGCCATTCCACGCGCTTTAAGATGCCGCCTATCCCAGTACGCTATCTGAAATAGGAGCGACGTAAGTTGAACAAATGCGATAGAATTACGCTGAAATATTATATTCACCGTAATATAAAATGATCTAATCGGGTCTCTGTTTGCCTTTCCCTAGAAGTTTAATAGTGCATTTTACTCGCCGTTTCATGCGCTTTGAGATGCCGCCTAGCCTAGTACGCTATCTGAAATAGGAGCGACGTAAATTGAACAAATGTGATAGAACATTCCTGAATTCTTAAATTAACCATAATATAAAATGATGAAATCGGGTCTCTGTTTGCCCTACCCCAGAAGTATAATAGTGCATTTTACTCGACATTTCATGCGCTTTGCGATGCCGCTTAGGCCAATCCGCTATCTGAAATAGGAGCGGCGTAAGTTGAATAAATGTGATAGAATTTGGCTGAATTCTTAAATTAAGCATAATATAAAATGATCTAATCGGGTCTCTGTTTGCCCTACCCTAGCAGCTTAATAGTGCATTTTACTCGCCATTTCTTGCGCTTTGAGATGCCGCTTAGCCCAATACGCTATCTGAAATATCAGCGACTTAATTGAACAAATGTGATAGGATTTCGCTGAATTCTTATATAAACCTTAATGTAAAATGATCTAATCGGGTCTCTATTCGCAATACCCTAGAAGTTTAATAGTGCATTTCACTCGTCATTTCATGCGCTTTGAGATGCCGCTTAGCCCAATTCGCTATCTGAAATAGGAGCGACGTAAATTGAATAAATGTGATAGAATTTCGCTGAACTCTTATATTAACCAAAATATAAAATGATCTAATCTGGTCTCTGATTGCCCTTTCATAGAAGGTTAATAGTGCATTTTACTCGCCATTCCACGCGCTTTAAGATGCCGCCTAGCTCAGTACGCTATCTGAAATAGGAGCGACGTAAGTTGAACAAATGTGATAGAATTATGCTGAATTCTTATATTAACCGTAATATAAAATGATCTAATCGGGTCTCTGTTTGCCTTATCCTAGATGTTTAACAGTGCATTTTACTCGCCATTTCATGCGCATTGAGATGCCGCTTATCCGGATACGCTATTTGGAAGAGGAGCGACGTAAATTGAACAAATGTGATAGAATTTCGCTGAATTCTTTCATTACCATAATGTAAAATGATCTAATCGGGTCTCTGTTCGTCGTAGCCTAGAAGTTTAATAGTGCATTTTATTCGCCATTTCATGCGCTTTGAGATGCCGCTTAGCCCAATACGCTATCTGGAATAGGAGCGACGTAAATTGAACAAATGTGATAGAATTTCGCTGAATTCTTATATTAACCAAAATATAAAATGATCTAATCGGGTCTCTGTTTGCCTTAATCTAGAAGTTTAATAGTGCATTGTATTTACCATGTTATGCGCTTTGAGATGCCGCTTAGCCCAATACGCTATCTGAAATAGGAGCGACGTAAATGGAACAAATGTGATAGGATTTCGCTGAATTCTTAAATTAACCATAATATAAAATGATCTAATCGGGTCTCTGTTTACCGTACCCTAGAAGTTTAATAGTGCATTTTACTCGCCATATCATGCGCTTTGAGCTGCCGCTTAGCCCAATACTCTATCTGAAATATGAGCGACGTAAATTGAACAAATGTGATAGAATTTCCCTGAAATCTTATATTAAACAAAATAAAAAATGATCTAATCGGGTCTCTGATTGCCCTATCATAGAAGTATAATAGTGCATTTTATTCGCCATTCAACGCGCTTTAAGATGCCGTCTAGCCCAGTACGCTATCTGAAATAGGAGCAACGTAAGTTGAATAAATGTGATAGAATTTCGCTGAATTCCTTAAATTAACCATAATATAAAATGACCTAATCTGGTCTCTGTTGGCCCTACCCTACAAGTTCAATAGTGCATTTTACTCGCCATTTCATGCGCTTTGAGGTGCCGCTTAGCCCAATACGCTATCTGAAATAGGAGCGACGTAAATTGAACAAATGCGATAGAATTTTGCTGAATTCTTAAATTAACCATAACATAAAATGATCTAATCGGGTCTCTGTTTGCCCTACCCTACAAGATCAATAGTGCATATTACTCGCCATTTCATGCGCTTTGAGGTGCCGCTTAGCCCAATACGCTATCTGAAATTGGAGCGACGTAAATTGAACGAATGTGATAGAATTTCGCTGAATTCTTAAATTAACCATCATATAAAATGATCTAATCGGGTCTCTGTTTGCCCTACCCTAGAAGTTTAATAGTGCATTTTACTCGTCATTTCATGCGCTTTGAGATGTCGCTTAGCCCAATACGCTATCTGAAATAGGAGCGACGTAAATTGAACAAATGTGATAGAACATTCCTGAATTCTTAAATTAACCATAATATAAAATGATCAAATCGGGTCTCTGTTCGCCCTACCCTAGAAGTATAATAGTGCATTTTACTCGCCATTTCATGCGCTTTGAGATGCCGCCGAGCCTAGTACGCTATCTGAAATGGGAGCGACGTAAATTGAACAAATGTGATAGAACATTCCTGAATTCTTAAATTAACCATAATATAAAATGATCAAATCGGGTCTCTGTTTGCCCTACCCTAGAAGTATAATAGTGCATTTTACTAGCCATTCCACGCGCTTTAAGATGCCGCCTAGCTCAGTACGCTATCTGAAATAGGGGCGACGTAAGTTGAACAAATGTGATAGAATTACGCTGAATTCTTATATTAACCGTAATATAAAATGATCTAATCGGGTCTCTGTTTGCCTTATCCTAGATGTTTAACAGTGCATTTTACTCGCCATTCCACGCGCTTTAAGATGCCGCCTATCCCAGTACGCTATCTGAAATAGGAGCGACGTAAGTTGAACAAATGCGATAGAATTACGCTGAAATATTATATTCACCGTAATATAAAATGATCTAATCGGGTCTCTGTTTGCCTTTCCCTAGAAGTTTAATAGTGCATTTTACTCGCCGTTTCATGCGCTTTGAGATGCCGCCTAGCCTAGTACGCTATCTGAAATAGGAGCGACGTAAATTGAACAAATGTGATAGAACATTCCTGAATTCTTAAATTAACCATAATATAAAATGATCAAATCGGGTCTCTGTTTGCCCTACCCCAGAAGTATAATAGTGCATTTTACTCGCCATTTCATGCGCTTTGAGATGCCGCCTAGCCTAGTACGCTATCTGAAATGGGAGCGACGTAAATTGAACAAATGTGATAGAACATTCCTGAATTCTTAAATTAACCATAATATAAAATGATCAAATCGGGTCTCTGTTTGCCCTACCCTAGAAGTATAATAGTGCATTTTACTCGCCATTTCATGCGCTTTGAGATGCCGCTTAGTTCAACACGCTATCTGAAATAGGAGCGACGTAAATTGAACAAATGTGATAGAATTTCCCTGAATTCTTATATTAACCAAAATATAAAATGATCTAATCGGGTCTCTGTTTGCCTTACCCTAGAAGTTTAATAGTGCATTTTACTCGCCATTTCATGCGCTTTTAGGTGCCGCCTAGCCTAGTACGCTATCTGAAATAGGAGCGACGTAAATTGAACAAATGTGATAGAACATTCCTGAATTCTTAAATTAACCATAATATAAAATGATCTAATCGGGTCTCTGTTTGCCCTACCCCAGAAGTTTAATAGTGCATTTTACTCGACATTTCATGCGCTTTGCGATGCCGCTTAGGCCAATCCGCTATCGGAAATAGGAGCGGCGTAAGTTGAATAAATGTGATAGAATTTGGCTGAATTCTTAAATTAAGCATAATATAAAATGATCTAATCGGGTCTCTGTTTGCCCTACCCTAGCAGCTTAATAGTGCATTTTACTCGCCATTTCTTGCGCTTTGAGATGCCGCTTAGCCCAATACGCTATCTGAAATATCAGCGACTTAAATTGAACAAATGTGATAGGATTTCGCTGAATTCTTATATAAACCTTAATGTAAAATGATCTAATCGGGTCTCTATTCGCAATACCGTAGAAGTTTAATAGTGCATTTCACTCGTCATTTCATGCGCTTTGAGATGCCGCTTAGCCCAATTCGCTATCTGAAATAGGAGCGACGTAAATTGAATAAATGTGATAGAATTTCGCTGAACTCTTATATTAACCAAAATATTAAATGATCTAATCGGGTCTCTGATTGCCCTATCATAGAAGTTTAATAGTGCATTTTACTCGCCATTCTGCGCGCTTTAAGATGCCGCCTAGCACAGTACGCTATCTGAAATAGGAGCGACCTAAGTTGAACAAATGTGATAGAATTTCGCTGAACTCTTTTATTAACCATAATGTGAAATGATCTAATCGGGTCTCTGTTCGCCGTAGCCTAGAAGTTTAATAGTGCATTTTATTCGCCATTTCATGCGCTTTGAGATGCCGCTTAGCCCAATACGCTATCTGAAATAGGAGCGACGTAAGTTGAACAAATGTGATAGAATTTCGCTGAATTCTTAAATTAACCATAATATAAAATGATGTAATCGGATCTCTGTTCTCCCTACCCAAGAAGTTTAATAGTGCATTTCACTCGTCATTTCATCCGCTTTGAGATGTCGCTTAGCCCAATACGCTATCTGAAATAGGAGCGACGTAAATTGAACAAATCTGATAGAATTTCCCTGAAATCTTATATTAAACAAAATATAAAATGATCTAATCGGGACTCTGATTGGCTTACCCTAGAAGTTTAATAGTGCATTTTACTCGCCATTTCATGCGCTTTGAGATGCCGCTTAGCCCAATAAGCTATCTGAAATAGGAGCGACGTAAATTGAACAAATGTGATAGAATTTCGCTGAATTCTTGTATTAACCGTAATATAAAATGATCGAATCGGGTCTCTGATTTTCCTATCATAGAAGTTGAATAGTGCATTTTACTCGCCATTCAACGCGCTTTAAGATGCCGCCTAGCCCAGTACGCTATCTGAAATAGGAGCGACGTAAATTTAACAAATGTGATAGAATTACGCTGAATTCTTATATTAACCGTAATATAAAATGATGTAATCGGGTCTCTGACTGCCCTATCATAGAAGTTGAATAGTGCATTTTACTCGCCGTTCCACGCGCTTTAAGGTGCCGTCTGGCCCAGTACGCTATCTGAAATAGGAGCAACGTAAGTTGAACAAATGTGATAGAATTACGCTGAAATCTTATATTAACCGTAATATAAAATGATCTAATCGGGTGTCTGTTTGCCTTACCCTAGAAGCTTAATAGTGCATTTTACTCACCATTTCATGCTCTTTGGGGTGCCGCTTAGCCCAATACGCTATCTGAAATAGGAGCGACATAAATTGAACAAATGTGATAGGATTTCCCTGAATTCTTTTATTAACCATAATGTAAAATGATATAATCGGGTCTCTGTTCGCCCTAGCCTAGAAGTTTAATAGTGCATTTTATTCGCCATTTCATGCGCTTTGAGATGCCGCTTAGCCCAATACGCTATCTGAAATAGGAGCGACGTAAATGGAACAAATGTGATAGGATCTCCCGGAAATCTTATATTAAGCAAAATATAAAATGATCTAATCGGGTCTCTGGTTGCCCTATCATAGAAGTTTAATAGTGCATTTTACTAGCAATTCCACGCGCTTTAAGGTGCCGCCTAGCCGAGTACGCTATCTGATATAGGAGCGACGTAAATTGATCAAATGTGATAGAATTACGCTGAATTCTTATATTAACCGTAATATAAAATGATCTAATTGGGTCTCTGTTCGTCCTACCCTAGAAGTTTAATAGTGCATTTCACTCGACATTTCATGCGCTTTGAGATGCCGCTTACACCAATTCGCTATCTGAAATAGGAGCGACGTAAATTGAACAAATGTGATAGAATTTTGCTGAATTCTTAAATTAACCATCATATAAAATGATCTAATCGGGTCTCTGTTTGCCCTACCCTAGAAGTTTAATAGTGCATTTTACTCGCCATTTCATGCGCTTTGAGGTGCCGCTTAGCCCAATACGCTATCTGAAATAGGAGAGACGTAAATTGAACAAATGTGATAGAATTTCGCTGAATTCGTAAATTAACCATAATATAAAATGATCTAATCTGGTCTCTGTTTGCCCTACCCTAGAAGTTTAATAGTGCATCTCACTCGTCATTCCACGCGCTTTAAGATGCCGGCTAGCCCAGTACGCTATCTGAAACAGGATCGACGTAAATTGAACAAATGCGATAGAATTTTGCTGAATTCTTAAATTAACCATAACATAAAATGATCTAATCGGGTCTCTGTTTGCCCTACCCTAGAAGTTTAATCGTGCATTTTACTCGACATTTCATGCGCTTTGCGATGCCGCATAGGCCAATCCGCTATCTGAAATAGGAGCGGCGTAAGTTGAACAAATGTGCTAGAATTTGGCTGAATTCTTAAATTAAGCATAATATAAAATGAACTAATCGGGTCTCTGTTTGCCCTACCCTAGCAGCTTAATAGTGCATTTTACTCGCCATTTCTTGCGCTTTAAGATGCCGCTTAGCCCAATGCGCTATCTGAAATATCAGCGACTTAAATTGAACAAATGTGATAGGATTTCGCTGAATTCTTATATAAACCATAATGTAAAATGATCTAATCGGGTCTCTGTTCGCCCTAGCCTAGAAGTTTAATAGTGCATTTTATTCGCCATTTCATGCGCTTTGAGATGCCGCTTAGCCCAATTCGCTATCTGAAATAGGAGCGACGTAAATTGAACAAATGTGATAGTATTTCGCTGAATTCTTGTATTAACCAAAATATAAAATGATCTAATCGGGTCTCTGATTGCCCTACCATAGAAGTTTAATAGTGCATTGTACTCGACATTCCGCGCGCTTTAAGTTGCCGCTAACCCAGAACACTATTTGAGATCGGAACTACGTAAATTGAACAAATGTGATAGAATTTTGCTGAATTCTTAAATTAACCATAATATAAAATGATCAAATCGGGACTCTGTTTGCCCTACCATAGAAGTTTAATAGTGCATTTTACTCGCCATTTCATGCGCTTTGAGATGCCGCTTAGCCCAATACGCTATCTGAAATAGGAGCGACGTAAGTTGAACAAATGTGATAGAATTTCGCTGAATTCTTAAATTAACCATAATATAAAATGATGTAATCGGATCTCTGTTCGCCCTACCCAAGAAGTTTAATAGTGCATTTTACTCGACATTCCGCGCGCTTTAAGATGCCGCCTAGCCCAGAACACTATTTGAGATAGGAACGACGTAAATTGAACAAATGTGATAGAATTTCGCTGAATTCTTATATTAACCAAAATATAAAATGATCTAATCGGGTCTCTGATTGCCCTATCATAGAAGTTTAATAGTGCATTTTACTCGCCATTCTGCGCGCATTAAGATGCCGCCTAGCACAGTACGCTGTCTGAAATAGGAACGACGTAAATTGAACAAATGTGATAGAATTTTGCTGAATTCTTAAATTAACTATAATATAAAATGATCTAATCGGGACTCTGTTTGCCCTACCCTAGAAGTTTAATAGTGCATTGTACTCGACATTCCGCGCGCTTTGAGATGCCGCCTAGCCCAATACGCTATCTGAAATAGGAGCAATGTAAATTGAACAAATGTGATAGAATTTTGCTGAATTCTTAAGTTAACCATAATATGAAATGATCTAATCGGGTCTCTGTTTGCCCTACCCTAGAAGTTTACTAGTGAATTTTAACTTGACATTTCATGCGCTTTAATAAGCCACCTAGCCCAATACGCTATCTGAAATTGGAGCTGCGTAAACTGAACAAACGTGATAGAATTACGCAGAATTCTTATATTAACCACAGTATAATATGATCTATTCGGGTCTCTGATTGCCCTATCATAGAAGTTTAGTAGTGCATTGTACTCGACATTTCATGCGCTTTATGGTGCCGCCTAGCCCAATACGCTAGCTGAAATTGGAGCTACGTAAATTGAACAAGTGTGATAAAGTTTCGCTTAATTCTTAAATCAACTATAATATAAAATGATCTGATCGGGTCTCTGATTACCCCATCATAGGAGCTTAATAGTGCATTTTACTTGTCATTTCATGCGCTTTATGATGCCGCATAGCCCAATACGCTATCTGAAATAGGAGCGACGTAAATTGAATAAATGTGATAGAATTTCGCTGAATTCTTATATTAACCATAATATAAAATCATCTAATTGGGTCTCTGATGGCCGTATCTGAGAGGGTTAGTAGTGCATTTTACTCGCCATTTCATGCGCATTAAGATGCCGGCTATCTCAATACGATATCTGGTGTAGGAGCGACGTGAGTTGAACAAATGTGATAGAATTACACAGAATTCTTATATTAACCATAATATAAAATGATCTAATCGGGTCTCTGTTTGCCGTATCCGAGAAGTTTAGTAGTGCATTTCACTCGACATATCATGCGCTTTAAGATGTCGCCTCGCCTAATACGCTATCTGAAATAGGAGCGACGTAAATTGAACAAATGTGATAGAATTTCGTGGAATTCTTATATTCGCCATAATATAAAATGGTCTAATCGGGTCTCTGATGGCCCTGTCATAGAAGGTTAGTAGTGCATTTTACTCGACATTTCATGCGCTTTAAGATGCCGCCGCGCCCAATACGCTATCTGAAATAGGAGCGCCGTAAATTGAACAAATGTGATAGAATTTCGCAAGAATTCTTATATTAACCATAATTTAAAATGATCTAATCGGGTCTCTGATTGCGCTATCATAGAAGTTTAATAGCGCATTTTCCACGTCATTTAATGCGCTCTAAGATGCCGCTTAGCCCAATACACTATCTGAAATAGGAGCGACGTAAATTGACAAATATGAAAGAATTTCGCTGAATTCTTATATTAACCATAATATAAAATGATCTAATCGGGTCTCTGATTGCCCTATCATAGAAGGTTAGGAGTGCATTTTACTCGTCATTCCACGCGCTTTAAGATGCCGCCTAGCCCAATATACTATCTGAAATAGGAGCGACGTAATTTGAACAAATGTGATAGAATTACGCTGTATTCTTATATTAATCATAATATAAGAAGACCTCTTCGGGTCTCTGATTGCCCTATCCGAGAAGTTTAGTAGTGCATTTTACTCGACATATCATGCGCTTTAAGATGTCGCCTCGCCCAATACGCTATCTGAAATAGGAGCGACGTAAATTGAACAAATGCGATAGAATTACGCAGCATTCTTATATTAACCATAATATAAAATGATCTAATCGGGTCGCTGGTTGCTCTATCATAGAAGCTTAATAGTGCATTTTACTCGCCATTTCATGCGCTTTAAAGTGCCGCCTACCCCAATACGCTATCTGAAATTGGAGCTAAGTAAGTTGCACAAGCGTGATAGAAGTACGCAGAATTCTTAAATTAACCATAATATAATACGATATATTCGGGTCTCTGATTGCCCTATCATAGAAGTTTAATAGTGCATTTTACTCGTCATTTCATGCCCTTTAAGGTGCCGCCTAACCCAATACGCTATCTGAAATAGGAGCGACATAAATTGACAAATGTGATAGAAGTACGCAGAATTCTTATATTAACCATAATTTAAAATGACCTAATCGGGTCTCTGATTGCCCTATCCGAGAAGTTTAGTAGTGCATTTTACTCGACATATCATGCGCTTTAAGATGCCGCCGCGCCCAATACGCTATCTGAAATAGGAGCGACGTAAATTGAACAAATGTGATAGAATTACGCAAGAATTCTTATATTAACCATAATTTAAAATGATCTAATCGGGTCTCTGATTGCGCTATCATAGAAGTTTAATAGTGCATTTTACTCGCCATTTCATGCGCTTTAATGTGCCGTTCAGCCCAATAGGTTATCTGAAATAGGAGCGACGTAAATTGAACAAATGTGATAGAGTTACGATGAATTCTTACATTAACAATAATATAAGATGATCTAATCGGGTCTCTGATTGCCCTATCATAGAAGTTTAACAGTGCATTTTACTCGTCATTTCATGCGCTTTAATGTGCCGTTTAGCCCAATAGGTTACCTGAAATAGGAGCGACGTAAATTGAACAAATGTGATAGAATTTCCCTGAAATCTTATATAAAACAAAATATAAAATGATCTAATCGGGTCTCTGATTGCCCTATCATAGAAGTTTAATAGTGCATTGTACTCGACATTCCCCGCGCTTTGAGATGCCGCCTAGCCCAGAACACTATTTGAGATAGGAACGACGTAAATTGAACAAATGTGATAGAATTTCGCTGAATTCTTATATTAACCAAAATATTAAATGATCTAATCGGGTCTCTGATTGCCCTATCATAGAAGTTTAATAGTGCATTTTACTCGCCATTCTGCGCGCTTTAAGATGCCGCCTAGCACAGTACGCTATCTGAAATAGGAGCGACCTAAGTTGAACAAATGTGATAGAATTTCGCTGAACTCTTTTATTAACCATAATGTGAAATGATCTAATCGGGTCTCTGTTCGCCGTAGCCTAGAAGTTTAATAGTGCATTTTATTCGCCATTTCATGCGCTTTGAGATGCCGCTTAGCCCAATACGCTATCTGAAATAGGAGCGACGTAAGTTGAACAAATGTGATAGAATTTCGCTGAATTCTTAAATTAACCATAATATAAAATGATGTAATCGGATCTCTGTTCTCCCTACCCAAGAAGTTTAATAGTGCATTTCACTCGTCATTTCATGCGCTTTGAGATGTCGCTTAGCCCAATACGCTATCTGAAATAGGAGCGACGTAAATTGAACAAATCTGATAGAATTTCCCTGAAATCTTATATTAAACAAAATATAAAATGATCTAATCGGGACTCTGATTGGCTTACCCTAGAAGTTTAATAGTGCATTTTACTCGCCATTTCATGCGCTTTGAGATGCCGCTTAGCCCAATAAGCTATCTGAAATAGGAGCGACGTAAATTGAACAAATGTGATAGAATTTCGCTGAATTCTTGTATTAACCGTAATATAAAATGATCGAATCGGGTCTCTGATTTTCCTATCATAGAAGTTGAATAGTGCATTTTACTCGCCATTCAACGCGCTTTAAGATGCCGCCTAGCCCAGTACGCTATCTGAAATAGGAGCGACGTAAATTTAACAAATGTGATAGAATTACGCTGAATTCTTATATTAACCGTAATATAAAATGATGTAATCGGGTCTCTGATTGCCCTATCATAGAAGTTGAATAGTGCATTTTACTCGCCGTTCCACGCGCTTTAAGGTGCCGTCTAGCCCAGTACGCTATCTGAAATAGGAGCAACGTAAGTTGAACAAATGTGATAGAATTACGCTGAAATCTTATATTAACCGTAATATAAAATGATCTAATCGGGTGTCTGTTTGCCTTACCCTAGAAGCTTAATAGTGCATTTTACTCACCATTTCATGCTCTTTGGGGTGCCGCTTAGCCCAATACGCTATCTGAAATAGGAGCGACATAAATTGAACAAATGTGATAGGATTTCCCTGAATTCTTTTATTAACCATAATGTAAAATGATATAATCGGGTCTCTGTTCGCCCTAGCCTAGAAGTTTAATAGTGCATTTTATTCGCCATTTCATGCGCTTTGAGATGCCGCTTAGCCCAATACGCTATCTGAAATAGGAGCGACGTAAATGGAACAAATGTGATAGGATCTCCCGGAAATCTTATATTAAGCAAAATATAAAATGATCTAATCGGGTCTCTGGTTACCCTATCATAGAAGTTTAATAGTGCATTTTACTAGCAATTCCACGCGCTTTAAGGTGCCGCCTAGCCGAGTACGCTATCTGATATAGGAGCGACGTAAATTGATCAAATGTGATAGAATTACGCTGAATTCTTATATTAACCGTAATATAAAATGATCTAATTGGGTCTCTGTTCGTCCTACCCTAGAAGTTTAATAGTGCATTTCACTCGACATTTCATGCGCTTTGAGATGCCGCTTACACCAATTCGCTATCTGAAATAGGAGCGACGTAAATTGAACAAATGTGATAGAATTTTGCTGAATTCTTAAATTAACCATCATATAAAATGATCTAATCGGGTCTCTGTTTGCCCTACCCTAGAAGTTTAATAGTGCATTTTACTCGCCACTTCATGCGCTTTGAGATGCCGCTTAGCCCAATACGCTATCTGAAATAGGAGCGACGTAAATTGAACAAATGTGATAGAATTTCGCTGAATTCTTAAATTAACCATAATATAAAATGATCTAATCTGGTCTCTGTTTGCCCTACCCTACAAGTTTAATAGTGCATTTTACTCGCCATTTCATGCGCTTTGAGGTGCCGCTTAGCCCAATACGCTATCTGAAATAGGAGAGACGTAAGTTGAACAAATGTGATAGAATTTCGCTGAATTCTTAAATTAACCATAATATAAAATGATCTAATCTGGTCTCTGTTTGCCCTACCCTAGAAGTTTAATAGTGCATCTCACTCGTCATTCCACGCGCTTTAAGATGCCGGCTAGCCCAGTACGCTATCTGAAACAGGATCGACGTAAATTGAACAAATGCGATAGAATTTTGCTGAATTCTTAAATTAACCATAACATAAAATGATCTAATCGGGTCTCTGTTTGCCCTACCCTAGAAGTTTAATAGTGCATTTTACTCGACATTTCATGCGCTTTGCGATGCCGCATAGGCCAATCCGCTGTCTGAAATAGGAGCGGCGTAAGTTGAACAAATGTGCTAGAATTTGGCTGAATTCTTAAATTAAGCATAATATAAAATGAACTAATCGGGTCTCTGTTTGCCCTACCCTAGCAGCTTAATAGTGCATTTTACTCGCCATTTCTTGCGCTTTAAGATGCCGCTTAGCCCAATGCGCTATCTGAAATATCAGCGACTTAAATTGAACAAATGTGATAGGATTTCGCTGAATTCTTATATAAACCATAATGTAAAATGATCTAATCGGGTCTCTGTTCGCCCTAGCCTAGAAGTTTAATAGTGCATTTTATTCGCCATTTCATGCGCTTTGAGATGCCGCTTAGCCCAATACGCTATCTGAAATAGGAGCGACGTAAATGGAACAAATGTGATAGGATCTCCCGGAAATCTTATATTAAGCAAAATATAAAATGATCTAATCGGGTCTCTGGTTGCCCTATCATAGAAGTTTAATAGTGCATTTTACTAGCAATTCCACGCGCTTTAAGATGCCGCCTAGCCGAGTACGCTATCTGATATAGGAGCGACGTAAATTGATCAAATGTGATAGAATTACGCTGAATTCTTATATTAACCGTAATATAAAATGATCTAATTGGGTCTCTGTTCGTCCTACCCTAGAAGTTTAATAGTGCATTTCACTCGACATTTCATGCGCTTTGAGATGCCGCTTACACCAATTCCCTATCTGAAATAGGAGCGACGTAAATTGAACAAATGTGATAGAATTTTGCTGAATTCTTAAATTAACCATCATATAAAATGATCTAATCGGGTCTCTGTTTGCCCTACCCTAGAAGTTTAATAGTGCATTTTACTCGCCACTTCATGCGCTTTGAGGTGCCGCTTAGCCCAATACGCTATCTGAAATAGGAGAGACGTAAGTTGAACAAATGTGATAGAATTTCGCTGAATTCTTAAATTAACCATAATATAAAATGATCTAATCTGGTCTCTGTTTGCCCTACCCTAGAAGTTTAATAGTGCATCTCACTCGTCATTCCACGCGCTTTAAGATGCCGGCTAGCCCAGTACGCTATCTGAAACAGGATCGACGTAAATTGAACAAATGCGATAGAATTTTGCTGAATTCTTAAATTAACCATAACATAAAATGATCTAATCGGGTCTCTGTTTGCCCTACCCTAGAAGTTTAATAGTGCATTTTACTCGACATTTCATGCGCTTTGCGATGCCGCATAGCCCAATCCGCTGTCTGAAATAGGAGCGGCGTAAGTTGAACAAATGTGCTAGAATTTGGCTGAATTCTTAAATTAAGCATAATATAAAATGAACTAATCGGGTCTCTGTTTGCCCTACCCTAGCAGCTTAATAGTGCATTTTACTCGCCATTTCTTGCGCTTTAAGATGCCGCTTAGCCCAATGCGCTATCTGAAATATCAGCGACTTAAATTGAACAAATGTGATAGGATTTCGCTGAATTCTTATATAAACCATAATGTAAAATGATCTAATCGGGTCTCTATTCGCAATACCCTAGAAGTTTAATAGTGCATTTCACTCGACATTTCATGCGCTTTGAGATGCCGCTTAGCCCAATTCGCTATCTGAAATAGGAGCGACGTAAATTGAACAAATGTGATAGTATTTCGCTGAATTCTTGTATTAACCAAAATATAAAATGATCTAATCGGGTCTCTGATTGCCCTACCATAGAAGTTTAATAGTGCATTGTACTAGCAATTCCACGCGCTTTAAGATGCCGCCTAACCCAGTACGCTATCTGATGTAGGAGCGACGCAAATTGAACAAATGTGATAGAATTACGCTGAATTCTTATATTAACCGTAATATAAAATGATCTAATTCGGTCTCTTTTCGTCCTACCCTAGAAGTTTGATAGTACATTTCACTCGACATTTCATGCGCTTTGAGATGCCGCTTAGTCCAATTCGCTATCTGAAATAGGAGCGACGTAAATTGAACATATGTGATAGAATTTTGCTGAATTCTTAAATTAACCATCATATAAAATGATCTAATCGGGTCTCTGTTTGCCCTACCCTAGAAGTTTAATAGTGCATTTTACTCGCCATTTCATGCGCTTTGAGATGCCGCTTAGCACAATACGCTATCTGAAATAGGAGCGACGTAAATTGAACAAATGTGATAGAATTTCGCTGAATTCTTAAATTAACCATAATATAAAATGATCTAATCTGGTCTCTGTTTGCCCTACCCTAGAAGTTTAATAGTGCATTTCACTCGTCATTCCACGCGCTTTAAGATGCCGCCTAGCCCCGAACACTATTTGAGATAGGAACGACGTAAATTGAACAAATGTGATAGAATTTCGCTGAATTCTTATATTAACCAAAATATAAAATGATCTAATCGGGTCTCTGATTGCCCTATCATAGAAGTTTAATAGTGCATTTTACTCGCCATTCTGCGCGCTTTAAGATGCCGCCTAGCACAGTACGCTGTCTGAAATAGGAACGACGTAAATTGAACAAATGTGATAGAATTTTGCTGAATTCTTAAATTAACTATAATATAAAATGATCTAATCGGGACTCTGTTTGCCCTACCCTAGAAGTTTAATAGTGCATTTTACTCGCCATTTCATGCGCTTTTAGATGCCGCTTAGCCCAATAAGGTAACAGAAATAGGAGCGACGTAAATTGAACAAATGTGATAGAATTTTGCTGAATTCTTAAATTAACCATAATATAAAATGATCTAATCGGGACTCTGTTTGCCCTACCCTAGAAGTATAATAGGGCATTTTACTCGCCATTTCATGCGCTTTGAGATGCCGCTTAGCTCAATAAGCTATCTGAAATAGGAGCGACGTAAATTGAACAAATGTGATAGAATTTCTCTGAATTCTTATATTAACCAAAATATAAAATGATCTAATCGGGTCTCTGATTGCCCTATCATAGAAGTTTAATAGTGCATTTTACTCGCCATTCCGCGCGCTATAAGATGCCGCCTAGCCCAGAACACTATTTGAGATAGGAACGACGTAAATTGAACAAATGTGATAGAATTACGCTGAATTCTTGTATTAACCGTAATTTAAAATGATCTAATCGGGTCTCTGTTTGCCTTATCCTAGAAGTTTAGTTGTACATTATACTCGCCATTTCATGCGCTTTGAGATGCCGCTTAGCCAAATACGCTATCTGAAATAGGAGCGACGTAAATTGAACAAATATGATAGAATTTCGCTGAATTCTTAAATTAACCTTAATATAAAATGATCTAATCGGGTCTCTGTTTGCCCTACCCTAGAAGTTTAATACTGCATTTTACTCGCCATTCTGCGCGCTTTAAGATGCCGCCTAGCACAGTACGCTATCTGAAATAGGAACGACGTAAATTGAACAAATGTGATAGAATTTTGCTGAATTCTTAAATTAACCATAATATAAAATGATCTAATCGGGACTCTGTTTGCCCTACCCTAGAAGTTTAATAGTGCATTTTACTCGCCATTTCAAGCGCTTTGAGATGCCGCTTAGCCCAATACGCTATCTGAAATGGGAGCGACCTAAGTTGAACAAATGTGATAGAATTTCGCTGAATTCTTAAATTAACCATAATATAAAATGATCTAATCGGGTCTCTGTTTGCCCTACCCTAGAAGTTTAATAGTGCATTTTACTCGCCATTCCGCACGCATTAAGATGCCGACTAGCACAGTACGCTATCTGAAATAGGAACGACGTAAATTGAACAAATGTGATAGAATTTTGCTGAATTCTTAAATTAACCATATTATAAAATGATCTAATCGGGACTCTGTCTGCCCTACCCTAGAAGTTTAATAGTGCATTTGACTCGCCATTTCATGCGCTTTGAGGTGCCGCTTAGCCCAATACGCTATCTGAAATAGGAGCGACCTAAATTGAACAAATGTGATAGAATTTCGCTGAATTCTTTTATTAACCATAATGTGAAATGATCTAATCGGGTCTCTGTTCGCCCTAGCCTAGAAGTTTAATAGTGCATTCTATTCGCCATTTCATGCGCTTTGAGATGCCGCTTAGCCCAATACGCTATCTGAAATAGGAGCGACGTAAGTTGAACAAATGTGATAGAATTTCGCTGAATTCTTATATTAACCAAAATATAAAATGATCTAATCGGGTCTCTGATTGCCCTATCATAGAAGTTTAATAGTGCATTGTACTCGACATTCCGCGCGCTTTAAGTTGCCGCTAACCCAGAACACTATTTGAGATCGGAACTACGTAAATTGAACAAATGTGATAGAATTTTGCTGAATTCTTAAATTAACCATAATATAAAATGATCAAATCGGGACTCTGTTTGCCCTACCATAGAAGTTTAATAGTGCATTTTACTCGCCATTTCATGCGCTTTGAGATGCCGTTTAGCCCAATACGCTATCTGAAATAGGAGCGACGTAAGTTGAACAAATGTGATAGAATTTCGCTGAATTCTTAAATTAACCATAATATAAAATGATGTAATCGGATCTCTGTTCGCCCTACCCAAGAAGTTTAATAGTGCATTTTACTCGACATTCCGCGCGCTTTAAGATGCCGCCTAGCCCAGAACACTATTTGAGATAGGAACGACGTAAATTGAACAAATGTGATAGAATTTCGCTGAATTCTTATATTAACCAAAATATAAAATGATCTAATCGGGTCTCTGATTGCCCTATCATAGAAGTTTAATAGTGCATTTTACTCGCCATTCTGCGCGCATTAAGATGCCGCCTAGCACAGTACGCTGTCTGAAATAGGAACGACGTAAATTGAACAAATGTGATAGAATTTTGCTGAATTCTTAAATTAACTATAATATAAAATGATCAAATCGGGACTCTGTTTGCCCTACCCTAGAAGTTTAATAGTGCATTGTACTCGACATTCCGCGCGCTTTGAGATGCCGCCTAGCCCAATACGCTATCTGAAATAGGAGCAATGTAAATTGAACAAATGTGATAGAATTTTGCTGAATTCTTAAGTTAACCATAATATGAAATGATCTAATCGGGTCTCTGTTTGCCCTACCCTAGAAGTTTACTAGTGAATTTTAACTTGACATTTCATGCGCTTTAATAAGCCACCTAGCCCAATACGCTATCTGAAATTGGAGCTGCGTAAACTGAACAAACGTGATAGAATTACGCAGAATTCTTATATTAACCACAGTATAATATGATCTATTCGGGTCTCTGATTGCCCTATCATAGAAGTTTAGTAGTGCATTGTACTCGACATTTCATGCGCTTTATGGTGCCGCCTAGCCCAATACGCTAGCTGAAATTGGAGCTACGTAAATTGAACAAGTGTGATAAAGTTTCGCTTAATTCTTAAATCAACTATAATATAAAATGATCTGATCGGGTCTCTGATTACCCCATCATAGGAGCTTAATAGTGCATTTTACTTGTCATTTCATGCGCTTTATGATGCCGCATAGCCCAATACGCTATCTGAAATAGGAGCGACGTAAATTGAATAAATGTGATAGAATTTCGCTGAATTCTTATATTAACCATAATATAAAATCATCTAATTGGGTCTCTGATGGCCGTATCTGAGAGGGTTAGTAGTGCATTTTACTCGCCATTTCATGCGCATTAAGATGCCGGCTATCTCAATACGATATCTGGTGTAGGAGCGACGTGAGTTGAACAAATGTGATAGAATTACACAGAATTCTTATATTAACCATAATATAAAATGATCTAATCGGGTCTCTGTTTGCCGTATCCGAGAAGTTTAGTAGTGCATTTCACTCGACATATCATGCGCTTTAAGATGTTGCCTCGCCTAATACGCTATCTGAAATAGGAGCGACGTAAATTGAACAAATGTGATAGAATTTCGTGGAATTCTTATATTCGCCATAATATAAAATGGTCTAATCGGGTCTCTGATGGCCCTGTCATAGAAGGTTAGTAGTGCATTTTACTCGACATTTCATGCGCTTTAAGATGCCGCCGCGCCCAATACGCTATCTGAAATAGGAGCGCCGTAAATTGAACAAATGTGATAGAATTACGCAAGAATTCTTATATTAACCATAATTTAAAATGATCTAATCGGGTCTCTGATTGCGCTATCATAGAAGTTTAATAGCGCATTTTCCACGTCATTTAATGCGCTCTAAGATGCCGCTTAGCCCAATACACTATCTGAAATAGGAGCGACGTAAATTGACAAATATGAAAGAATTTCGCTGAATTCTTATATTAACCATAATATAAAATGATCTAATCGGGTCTCTGATTGCCCTATCATAGAAGGTTAGGAGTGCATTTTACTCGTCATTCCACGCGCTTTAAGATGCCGCCTAGCCCAATATACTATCTGAAATAGGAGCGACGTAATTTGAACAAATGTGATAGAATTACGCTGTATTCTTATATTAATCATAATATAAGAAGACCTCTTCGGGTCTCTGATTGCCCTATCCGAGAAGTTTAGTAGTGCATTTTACTCGACATATCATGCGCTTTAAGATGTCGCCTCGCCCAATACGCTATCTGAAATAGGAGCGACGTAAATTGAACAAATGCGATAGAATTACGCAGAATTCTTATATTAACCATAATATAAAATGATCTAATCGGGTCGCTGGTTGCTCTATCATAGAAGCTTAATAGTGCATTTTACTCGCCATTTCATGCGCTTTAAAGTGCCGCCTACCCCAATACGCTATCTGAAATTGGAGCTACGTAAGTTGCACAAGCGTGATAGAAGTACGCAGAATTCTTAAATTAACCATAATATAATACGATATATTCGGGTCTCTGATTGCCCTATCATAGAAGTTTAATAGTGCATTTTACTCGTCATTTCATGCCCTTTAAGGTGCCGCCTAACCCAATACGCTATCTGAAATAGGAGCGACATAAATTGACAAATGTGATAGAAGTACGCAGAATTCTTATATTAACCATAATTTAAAATGACCTAATCGGGTCTCTGATTGCCCTATCCGAGAAGTTTAGTAGTGCATTTTACTCGACATATCATGCGCTTTAAGATGCCGCCGCGCCCAATACGCTATCTGAAATAGGAGCGACGTAAATTGAACAAATGTGATAGAATTACGCAAGAATTCTTATATTAACCATAATTTAAAATGATCTAATCGGGTCTCTGATTGCGCTATCATAGAAGTTTAATAGTGCATTTTACTCGCCATTTCATGCGCTTTAATGTGCCGTTCAGCCCAATAGGTTATCTGAAATAGGAGCGACGTAAATTGAACAAATGTGATAGAGTTACGATGAATTCTTACATTAACAATAATATAAGATGATCTAATCGGGTCTCTGATTGCCCTATCATAGAAGTTTAACAGTGCATTTTACTCGTCATTTCATGCGCTTTAAGGTGCCGATTAGCCCAATACGCTATCTGAAAGAGGAGCGACGTAAATTGAACAAATGTGACAAAATTTCGCGGAATTCTTATATTAACCATAATATAAAATCATCTAATCGGGTCTCTGATTGCCTTATCATAGAAGTTTAATAGTGCATTTCACTCGCCATTTCATGCGCTTTAATGTGCCGTTTAGCCCAATAGGTTACCTGAAATAGGAGCGACGTAAATTGAACAAATGTGGTAGAATTTCGCGGAGTTCTTATATTAATCATAATATAAAATGATCTAATCGGGTCTCTGATTGACCTATCATAGAAGGTTAGTAGTTCATTTTACTCGTCATTCCACGCGCTTTAAGATGCCGCCTAGCCCAATATAATATCTGAAATAGGAGCGACGTAAATTGAACAAATGTGATAGAATTACGCTGAATTCTTATATTAATCATAATATATGATGACATAATCGGGTCTCTGATTGCCCTATCCGAGAAGTTTAGTAGTGCATTTTACTCGACATTTCTGCGCTTTAAGGTGCCGCCTCGCCCAATACGCATTCTGAAATAGCAGCAACGTAAATTGAACAAATGTGATAGAATTACGCAGAATTCTTATATTAGCCATAATTTAAAGCGATCTAATCGGGTCTCTGATTGCCCTATCATAGAAGTTTAATAGTGCATTTTACACGCCATTTCATGCGCTTTAAGGTGCCGCCTAACCCAGTACGCCATCTGAAATAGGAGCGACGTAAATTGAACAAATGTGATAGAATTTCGTCGAATTCTTATAATAACCATAATTTAAAATGATCTAATCGGGTCTCTGATTGCCATATCATAGAAGTTTAATAGTGCATTTTATTCGTCATTTCATGCGCTCTAAGGAGCCGCCTAGCCCAATACGCCATCTGAAATAGGAGCGACGTAAATTGAACAAATGTGATAGAATTTCGCTGAATTCTTATATTAACCATAATTTAAAATGATCAAATCGGGTCTCTGATGGCCATATCATAGAAGTTTAATAGTGCATTTTATTCGTCATTTCATGCGCTTTAATGTGCCGCCTAGCCCAATACGCTATCCGAAGTTGAAGCGACGTAAATTGAACTAATGTGATAGAATTTCGCGGAATTCTTATATTAACCATAACTTAAAACGATCTAATCGGGTCTCTGATTGCCCTATCATAGAAGTTTAATAGTGCATTTTACACGTCATTTCATGCGCTCTAAGGTGCCTCCTAGACCAATACGCCATCTGAAATAGGAGCGACGTAAATTGAACAAATGTGATAGAATTTCGCTGAATTCTTATATTAACCATAATTTAAAATGATCAAATCGGGTCTCTGATGGCCATATCATAGAAGTTTAATAGTGCATTTTATTCGTCATTTCATGCGCTTTAATGTGCCGCCTAGCCCAATACTCTATCCGAAGTTGAAGCGACGTAAATTGAACTAATGTGATAGAATTTCGCGGCATTCTTATATTAACCATAATTTAAAACGATCTAATCGGGTCTCTGATTGCCCTATCATAGAAGTTTAATAGTGCATTTTACACGTCATTTCATGCGCTCTAAGGTGCCTCCTAGACCAATACGCCATCTGAAATAGGAGCGACGTAAATTGAACAAATGTGATAGAATTTCGCTGAATTCTTATATTAACCATAATTTAAAATGATCAAATCGGGTCTCTGATTGCCATATCATAGAAGTTTAATAGTGCATTTTATTCGTCATTTCATGCGCTTTAATGTGCCGCCTAGCCCAATACGCTATCCGAAGTTGAAGCGACGTAAATTGAACTAATGTGATAGAATTTCGCGGAATTCTTATATTAACCATCATATAAAATGATCTAATCGGCTCTCTGATTGCTCTATCATAGAAGTTTAATGGTGCATTTTGCTCGGCATTTCATGCGCTTTAAGGTGCCGCTTATCACAATACGCTATCTGAAATATCAGCGACGTAAATTGAACAAATGTGAGAGAATTTCGCTGAATTCTTATATTAACCTTAATGTAAAATGATCTAATCGGGTCTCTGTTCGCCCTAGCCTAGAAGTTTAATAGTGCATTCTATTCGCCATTTCATGCGCTTTGAGATGCCGCTTAGCCCAATACGCTATCTGAAATAGGAGCGACGTAAGTTGAACAAATGTGATAGAATTTCGCTGAATTCTTAAATTAACCATAATATAAAATGATGTAATCGGATCTCTGTTCGCCCTACCCAAGAAGTTTAATAGTGGATTTCACTCATCATTTCATGCGCTTTGAGATGTCGCTTAGCCCAATGCGCTATCTGAAATTGGAGCGACGTAAATTGAACAAATGTGATAGAATTTCCCTGAAATCTTATATAAAACAAAATATAAAATGATCTAATCGGGACTCTGATTGCCTTACCCTAGAAGTTTAATAGTGCATTTTACTCGCCATTTCATGCGCTTTGAGATGCCGCTTAGCCCAATAAGCTATCTGAAATAGGAGCGACGCAAATTGAACAAATGTGATAGAATTTCGCTGAAGTCTTATATTAACCAAAATATAAAATGATCTAATCGGGTCTCTGATTGCCCTATCATAGAAGTTTAATAGTGCATTGTACTCGACATTCCGCGCGCTTTGAGATGCCGCTAACCCAGAACACTATTTGAGATCGGAACTACGTAAATTGAACAAATGTGATAGAATTTTGCTGAATTCTTAAATTAACCATAATATAAAATGATCAAATCGGGACTCTGTTTGCCCTACCATAGAAGTTTAATAGTGCATTTTACTCGCCATTTCATGCGCTTTGAGATGCCGCTTAGCCCAATACGCTATCTGAAATAGGAGCGACGTAAGTTGAACAAATGTGATAGAATTTCGCTGAATTCTTAAATTAACCATAATATAAAATGATGTAATCGGATCTCTGTTCGCCCTACCCAAGAAGTTTAATAGTGCATTTTACTCGACATTCCGCGCGCTTTAAGATGCCGCCTAGCCCAGAACACTATTTGAGATAGGAACGACGTAAATTGAACAAATGTGATAGAATTTCGCTGAATTCTTATATTAACCAAAATATAAAATGATCTAATCGGGTCTCTGATTGCCCTATCATAGAAGTTTAATAGTGCATTTTACTCGCCATTCTGCGCGCATTAAGATGCCGCCTAGCACAGTACGCTGTCTGAAATAGGAACGACGTAAATTGAACAAATGTGATAGAATTTTGCTGAATTCTTAAATTAACTATAATATAAAATGATCTAATCGGGACTCTGTTTGCCCTACCCTAGAAGTTTAATAGTGCATTGTACTCGACATTCCGCGCGCTTTGAGATGCCGCCTAGCCCAATACGCTATCTGAAATAGGAGCGATGTAAATTGAACAAATGTGATAGAATTTTGCTGAATTCTTAAGTTAACCATAATATGAAATGATCTAATCGGGTCTCTGTTTGCCCTACCCTAGAAGTTTACTAGTGAATTTTAACTTGACATTTCATGCGCTTTAATAAGCCACCTAGCCCAATACGCTATCTGAAATTGGAGCTGCGTAAACTGAACAAACGTGATAGAATTACGCAGAATTCTTATATTAACCACAGTATAATATGATCTATTCGGGTCTCTGATTGCCCTATCATAGAAGTTTAGTAGTGCATTGTACTCGACATTTCATGCGCTTTATGGTGCCGCCTAGCCCAATACGCTAGCTGAAATTGGAGCTACGTAAATTGAACAAGTGTGATAAAGTTTCGCTTAATTCTTAAATCAACTATAATATAAAATGATCTAATCGGGTCTCTGATTACCCCATCATAGGAGCTTAATAGTGCATTTTACTTGTCATTTCATGCGCTTTATGATGCCGCATAACCCAATACGCTATCTGAAATAGGAGCGACGTAAATTGAATAAATGTGATAGAATTTCGCTGAATTCTTATATTAACCATAATATAAAATCATCTAATTGGGTCTCTGATGGCCGTATCTGAGAGGGTTAGTAGTGCATTTTACTCGCCATTTCATGCGCATTAAGATGCCGGCTATCTCAATACGATATCTGGTGTAGGAGCGACGTGAGTTGAACAAATGTGATAGAATTACACAGAATTCTTATATTAACCATAATATAAAATGATCTAATCGGGTCTCTGTTTGCCGTATCCGAGAAGTTTAGTAGTGCATTTCACTCGACATATCATGCGCTTTAAGATGTCGCCTCGCCTAATACGCTATCTGAAATAGGAGCGACGTAAATTGAACAAATGTGATAGAATTTCGCGGAATTCTTATATTCGCCATAATATAAAATGGTCTAATCGGGTCTCTGATGGCCCTGTCATAGAAGGTTAGTAGTGCATTTTACTCGACATTTCATGCGCTTTAAGATGCCGTCTCGCCCAATACGCTATCTGAAATAGGAGCGACGTAAATTGAACAAATGTGATAGAATCACTCAGAATTCTTATATAAACCATAATTTAAAATTATCTAATCGGGTCTCTGATTGCGCTATCATAGAAGTTTAATTGTGCATTTTACACGCCATTTCATGCGCTTTAAGTTGCCGCTTAGCCCAATACGCTATCTGAAATAGCAGCGACGTAAATTGAACAAATGTGATAGAATTAAGCTGAATTCTTAAATTAACCATAACATAAAATGATCTAATCGGGTCTCTGTTTGCCCTACCCTAGAAGTTTAATAGTGCATTTTACTCGACATTTCATGCACTTTAAGATGCCACCTAGCCCAATACGCTATCCGAAATAGGGGCGAAGTAAATTGAACAAATGTGATAGAATTACGCAGAATTCTTATATTAACCATAATATAATACGATCTATTCGGGTGTCCGATTGTCCTATCATAGAAGTTTAATATTTCATTTTACTCGACATTTCATGCTCTTTAAGATGCCGCCTCGCCCAATACGCTATCTGAAATAGCAGCGACGTAAATTGAACAAATGTGATAGAATTTCGCGGAGTTCTTATATTAATCATAATATAAAATGATCTAATCGGGTCTCTGATTGCTCTATCATAGAAGTTTAATAGTGCGTTTTGCTCGGCATTTCGTGCGCTTTAAGGTGCCGCTTATCCCAATACGCTATCTGAAGTTGGAGCGACGTAAATTGAACAAGTGTGATAGAATTACGCTGAATTCTTATATTAATCATAATATAAGATGACCCAATCCGGTCTCTGATTGTCCTATCCGAGGAGTTTAGTAGTATATTTTACTCGACATTTCATGCGCTTTAAGATGCCGCCGCGCCCAATACGCTATCTGAAATAGGAGCGCCGTAAATTGAACAAATGTGATAGAATTACGCAAGAATTCTTATATTAACCATAATTTAAAATGATCTAATCGGGTCTCTGATTGCGCTATCATAGAAGTTTAATAGCGCATTTTCCACGTCATTTAATGCGCTCTAAGATGCCGCTTAGCCCAATACACTATCTGAAATAGGAGCGACGTAAATTGACAAATATGAAAGAATTTCGCTGAATTCTTATATTAACCATAATATAAAATGATCTAATCGGGTCTCTGATTGCCCTATCATAGAAGGTGTGGAGTGCATTTTACTCGTCATTCCACGCGCTTTAAGATGCCGCCTAGCCCAATATACTATCTGAAATAGGAGCGACGTAATTTGAACAAATGTGATAGAATTACGCTGTATTCTTATATTAATCATAATATAAGAAGACCTCTTCGGGTCTCTGATTGCCCTATCCGAGAAGTTTAGTAGTGCATTTTACTCGACATATCATGCGCTTTAAGATGTCGCCTCGCCCAATACGCTATCTGAAATAGGAGCGACGTAAATTGAACAAATGCGATAGAATTACGCAGCATTCTTATATTAACCATAATATAAAATGATCTAATCGGGTCGCTGGTTGCTCTATCATAGAAGCTTAATAGTGCATTTTACTCGCCATTTCATGCGCTTTAAAGTGCCGCCTACCCCAATACGCTATCTGAAATTGGAGCTACGTAAGTTGCACAAGCGTGATAGAAGTACGCAGAATTCTTAAATTAACCATAATATAATACGATATATTCGGGTCTCTGATTGCCCTATCATAGAAGTTTAATAGTGCATTTTACTCGTCATTTCATGCCCTTTAAGGTGCCGCCTAACCCAATACGCTATCTGAAATAGGAGCGACATAAATTGACAAATGTGATAGAAGTACGCAGAATTCTTATATTAACCATAATTTAAAATGACCTAATCGGGTCTCTGATTGCCCTATCCGAGAAGTTTAGTAGTGCATTTTACTCGACATATCATGCGCTTTAAGATGCCGCCGCGCCCAATACGCTATCTGAAATAGGAGCGACGTAAATTGAACAAATGTGATAGAATTACGCAAGAATTCTTATATTAACCATAATTTAAAATGATCTAATCGGGTCTCTGATTGCGCTATCATAGAAGTTTAATAGTGCATTTTACTCGCCATTTCATGCGCTTTAATGTGCCGTTCAGCCCAATAGGTTATCTGAAATAGGAGCGACGTAAATTGAACAAATGTGATAGAGTTACGATGAATTCTTACATTAACAATAATATAAGATGATCTAATCGGGTCTCTGATTGCCCTATCATAGAAGTTTAACAGTGCATTTTACTCGTCATTTCATGCGCTTTAAGGTGCCGATTAGCCCAATACGCATTCTGAAATAGCAGCGACGTAAATTGAACAAATGTGATAGAATTACGCAGAATTCTTATATTAACCATAATTTAAAGCGATCTAATCGGGTCTCTGATTGCCCTATCATAGAAGTTTAATAGTGCATTTTACACGCCATTTCATGCGCTTTAAGGTGCCGCCTAACCCAGTACGCCATCTGAAATAGGAGCGACGTAAATTGAACAAATGTGATAGAATTTCGTCGAATTCTTATAATAACCATAATTTAAAATGATCTAATCGGGTCTCTGATTGCCATATCATAGAAGTTTAATAGTGCATTTTATTCGTCATTTCATGCGCTCTAAGGAGCCGCCTAGCCCAGTACGCCATCTGAAATAGGAGCGACGTAAATTGAACAAATGTGATAGAATTTCGCTGAATTCTTATATTAACCATAATTTAAAATGATCAAATCGGGTCTCTGATTGCCATATCATAGAAGTTTAATAGTGCATTTTATTCGTCATTTCATGCGCTTTAATGTGCCGCCTAGCCCAATACGCTATCCGAAGTTGAAGCGACGTAAATTGAACTAATGTGATAGAATTTTGCGGAATTCTTATATTAACCATAATTTAAAACGATCTAATCGGGTCTCTGATTGCCCTATAATAGAAGTTTAATAGTGCATTTTACACGTCATTTCATGCGCTCTAAGGTGCCTCCTAGACCAATACGCCATCTGAAATAGGAGCGACGTAAATTGAACAAATGTGATAGAATTTCGCTGAATTCTTATATTAACCATAATTTAAAATGATCAAATCGGGTCTCTGATTGCCATATCATAGAAGTTTAATAGTGCATTTTATTCGTCATTTCATGCGCTTTAATGTGCCGCCTAGCCCAATACGCTATCCGAAGTTGAAGCGACGTAAATTGAACTAATGTGATAGAATTTCGCGGAATTCTTATATTAACCATCATATAAAATGATCTAATCGGGTCTCTGATTGCTCTATCATAGAAGTTTAATAGTGCATTTTGCTCGGCATTTCATGCGCTTTAAGGTGCCGCTTATCCCAATACGCTATCTGAAATATCAGCGACGTAAATTGAACAAATGTGATAGAATTTCGCTGAATTCTTATATTAACCAAAATATAAAATGATCTAATCGGGACTCTGTTCGCCCTAGCCTAGAAGTTTAATAGTGCATTTTATTCTCCATTTCATGCGCTTTGAGATGCCGCTTAGCCCAATACGCTATCTGAAATAGGAGCGACGTAAGTTCAACAAATGTGATAGAATTTCGCTGAATTCTTAAATTAACCATAATATAAAATGATGTAAACGGATCTCTGTTCGCCCTACCCAAGAAGTTTAATAGTGCATTTCACTCGTCATTTCATGCGCTTTGAGATGTCGCTTAGCCCAATACGCTATCTGAAATTGGAGCGACGTAAATTGAACACATGTGATAGAATTTCCCTGAAATCTTATATTAAACAAAATATAAAATGATCTAATCGGGACTCTGATTGCCTTACCCTAGAAGTTTAATAGTGCATTTTACTCGCCATTTCATGCGCTTTGAGATGCCGCTTAGCCCAATAAGCTATCTGAAATAGGAGCGACGTAAATTGAACAAATGTGATAGAATTTCGCTGAATTCTTATATTAACCAAAATATAAAATGATCTAATCGGGTCTCTGATTGCCCTATCATAGAAGTTTAATAGTGCATTTTACTCGACATTCCGCGCGCTTTAAGATGCCGCCTAGCCCAGAACACTATCTGAGATAGGACCGACGTAAATTGAACAAATGTGATAGAATTTCGCTGAATTCTTATATTAATCAAAATATAAAATGATCTAATCGGGTCTCTGATTGCCCTATCATAGAAGTTTAATCGTGCATTTTACTCGCCATTCTGCGCGCTTTAAGATGCCGCATAGCACAGTACGCTGTCTGAAATAGGAACGACGTAAATTGAACAAATGTGATAGAATTTTGCTGAATTCTTAAATTAACCATAATATAAAATGATCTAATCGGGACTCTGTTTGCCCTACCCTAGAAGTTTAATAGTGCATTTTACTCGCCATTTCATGCGTTTTGAGATGCCGCTTAGCCCAATACGCTATCTGAAATAGGAGCGACCTAAGTTGAACAAATGTGATAGAATTTCGCTGAATTCTTAAATTAACCGTAACATAAAATGATCTAATCGGGTCTCTGTTTGCCCTACCCTAGAAGTATAATAGTGCATTTTACTCGCCATTCCGCGCGCTTTAAGATGCCGCCTAGCACAGTACGCTATCTGAAATAGGAACGACGTAAATTGAACAAATGTGATAGAATTTTGCTGAATTCTTATATTAACCATAATATAAAATGATCTAATCGGGACTCTGTTTGCCCTACCCAAGAAGTTTAATAGTGCATTTTACTCGCCATTTCATAGGCTTTGAGATGCCGCTTAACCCAATACGCTATCTGAAATAGGAGCGACCTAAGTTGAACAAATGTGATAGAATTTCGCTGAATTCTTAAATTAACCATAATATAAAATGATGTAATCGGATCTCTGTTCGACCTACCCAAGAAGTTTAATAGTGCATTTCACTCGCCATTTCATGCGCTTTGAGATGTCGCTTAGCCCAATACGCTATCTGAAATTGGAGCGACGTAAATTGAACACATGTGATAGAATTTCCCTGAAATCTTATATTATACAAAATATAAAATGATCTAATCGGGACTCTGATTGCCTTACCCTAGAAGTTTAATAGTGCATTTTACTCGTCATTTCAAGCGCTTTGAGATGCCGCTTAGCCCAATACGCTATCTGAAATAGGAGCGACCTAAGTTGAACAAATGTGATAGAATTTCGCTGAATTGTTTTATTAACCATAATGTGAAATGATCTAATCGGATCTCTGTTCGCCCTACCCAAGAAGTTTAATAGTGCATTTCACTCGTCATTTCATGCGCTTTGAGATGTCGCTTAGCCCAATACGCTATCTGAAATTGGAGCGACGTAAATTGAACACATGTGATAGAATTTCCCTGAAATCTTATATTAAACAAAATATAAAATGATCTAATCGGGACTCTGATTGCCTTACCCTAGAAGTTTAATAGTGCATTTTACTCGCCATTTCATGCGCTTTGAGATGCCGCTTAGCCCAATAAGCTATCTGAAATAGGAGCGACGTAAATTGAACAAATGTGATAGAATTTCGCTGAATTCTTATATTAACCAAAATATTAAATGATCTAATCGGGTCTCTGATTGCCCTATCATAGAAGTTTAATAGTGCATTTTACTCGACATTCCGCGCGCTTTAAGATGCCGCCTAGCCCAGAACACTATTTGAGATAGGACCGACGTAAATTGAACAAATGTGATAGAATTTCGCTGAATTCTTATATTAACCAAAATATAAAATGATCTAATCGGGTCTCTGATTGCCCTATCATAGAAGTTTAATCGTGCATTTTACTCGCCATTGTGCGCGCTTTAAGATGCCGCCTAGCACAGTACGCTGTCTGAAATAGGAACGACGTAAATTGAACAAATGTGATAGAATTTTGCTGAATTCTTAAATTAACTATAATATAAAATGATCTAATCGGGACTCTGTTTTGCCCTACCCTAGAAGTTTAATAGTGCATTTTACTCGCCATTTCATGCGTTTTGAGATGCCGCTTAGCCCAATACGCTATCTGAAATAGGAGCGACCTAAGTTGAACAAATGTGATAGAATTTCGCTGAATTCTTTTATTAACCATAATGTGAAATGATCTAATCGGGACTCTGTTTGCCTTACCCTAGAAGTTTAATAGTGCATTTTACTCGTCATTTCAAGCGCATTGAGATGCCGCTTAGCCCAATACGCTATCTGAAATAGGAACGACGTAAATTGAACAAATGTGATAGAATTTTGCTGAATTCTTAAATTAACCATAATATAAAATGATCTAATCGGGACACTGTTTGCCCTACCCTAGAAGTTTAATAGTGCATTTGACCCGCCATTTCATGCGCTTTGAGATGCCGCTTAGCCCATACGCTATCTGAAATAGGAGCGACCTAAGTTGAACAAATGTGATAGAATTTCGCTGAATTCTTTTATTAACCATAATGTGAAATGATCTAATCGGGTCTCTGTTCGCCCTAGCCTTGAAGTTTAATAGTGCATTTTATTCGCCATTCCATGCGCTTTGAGATGCCGCTTAGCCCAATACGTTATCTGAAATAGGAGCGACGTAAGTTGAACAAATGTGATAGAATTTCGCTGAATTCTTAAATTAACCATAATATAAAATGATGTAATCGGATCTCTGTTCGCCCTACCCAAGAAGTTTAATAGTGCATTTCACTCGTCATTTCATGCGCTTTGAGATGTCGCTTAGCCCAATACGCTATCTGAAATTGGAGCGACGTAAATTGAACAAATGTGATAGAATTTCCCTGAAATCTTATATTATACAAAATATAAAATGATCTAATCGGGACTCTGTTTGCCTTACCCTAGAAGTTTAATAGTGCATTTTACTCGTCATTTCAAGCGCATTGAGATGCCGCTTAGCCCAATACGCTATCTGAAATAGGAACGACGTAAATTGAACAAATGTGATAGAATTTTGCTGAATTCTTAAATTAACCATAATATAAAATGATCTAATCGGGACACTGTTTGCCCTACCCTAGAAGTTTAATAGTGCATTTGACCCGCCATTTCATGCGCTTTGAGATGCCGCTTAGCCCAATACGCTATCTGAAATAGGAGCGACCTAAGTTGAACAAATGTGATAGAATTTCGCTGAATTCTTTTATTAACCATAATGTGAAATGATCTAATCGGGTCTCTGTTCGCCCTAGCCTTGAAGTTTAATAGTGCATTTTATTCGCCATTCCATGCGCTTTGAGATGCCGCTTAGCCCAATACGTTATCTGAAATAGGAGGGACGTAAGTTGAACAAATGTGATAGAATTTCGCTGAATTCTTAAATTAACCATAATATAAAAATGATGTAATCGGATCTCTGTTCGCCCTACCCAAGAAGTTTAATAGTGCATTTCACTCGTCATTTCATGCGCTTTGAGATGTCGCTTAGCCCAATACGCTATCTGAAATTGGAGCGACGTAAATTGAACAAATGTGATAGAATTTCGCTGAATTCTTAAATTAACCATAATATAAAATGATCTGATCGGGTCTCTGTTTGCCCTACCCTAGAAGTTTAATAGTGCATTTTACTCGCCATTCCGCGCGCTTTAAGATGCCGCCTAGCACAGTACGCTATCTGAAATAGGAGCGACCTAAATTGAACAAATGTGATAGGAATTCGCTGAATTCTTTTATTAAACAAAATATAACATGATCTAATCGGGACTCTGATTGCCTTACCCTAGAAGTTTAATAGTGCATTTTACTCGCCATTTCATGCGCTTTGAGATGCCGCTTAGCCCAATAAGCTATCTGAAATTGGAGCGACGTAAATTGAACAAATGTGATAGAATTTCGCTGAATTCTTAAATTAACCATAATATAAAATGATCTGATCGGGTCTCTGTTTGCCCTACCCTAGAAGTTTAATAGTGCATTTTACTCGCCATTCCGCGCGCTTTAAGATGCCGCCTAGCACAGTACGCTATCTGAAATAGGAGCGACCTAAATTGAACAAATGTGATAGGAATTCGCTGAATTCTTTATTAAACAAAATATAACATGATCTAATCGGGACTCTGATTGCCTTACCCTAGAAGTTTAATAGTGCATTTTACTCGCCATTTCATGCGCTTTGAGATGCCGCTTAGCCCAATAAGCTATCTGAAATAGGAGCGACGTAAATTGAACAAATGTGATAGAATTTCGCTGAATTCTTATATTAACCAAAATATAAAATGATCTAATCGGGTCTCTGATTGCCCTACCATAGAGTTTAATAGAGCATTTTACTCGCCATTCTGCGCGCTTTAAGATGCCGCCTAGCACAGTACGCTATCTGAAATAGGAGCGACCTAAGTTGAACAAATGTGATAGAATTTCACTGAATTCTTCTCTTAACCATAATGTGAAATGATCTAATCGGGTCTCTGTTCGCCCTAGCCTAGAAGTTTAATAGTGCATTTTATTCGCCATTTCATGCGCTTTGAGATGCCGCTTAGCCCAATACGCTAACTGAAATAGGAGCGACGTAAGTTGAACAAATGTGATAGAATTTCGCTGAATTCTTAAATTAACCATAATATAAAATGATGTAATCGGATCTCTGTTCGCCCTACCCAAGAAGTTTAATAGTGCATTTCACTCGTCATTTCATGCGCTTTGAGATGTCGCTTAGCCCAATACGCTATCTGAAATTGGAGCGACGTAAATTGAACACATGTGATAGAATTTCCCTGAAATCTTATATTATACAAAATATAAAACGATCTAATCGGGACTCTGATTGCCTTACCCTAGAAGTTTAATAGTGCATTTTACTCGTCATTTCAAGCGCTTTGAGATGCCGCTTAGCCCAATACGCTATCTGAAATAGGAGCGACCTAAGTTGAACAAATGTGATAGAATTTCGCTGAATTCTTTTATTAACCATAATGTGAAATGATCTAATCGGATCTCTGTTCGCCCTACCCAAGAAGTTTAATAGTGCATTTCACTCGTCATTTCATGCGCTTTGAGATGTCGCTTAGCCCAATACGCTATCTGAAATTGGAGCGACGTAAATTGAACACATGTGATAGAATTTCCCTGAAATCTTATATTAAACAAAATATAAAATGATCTAATCGGGACTCTGATTGCCTTACCCTAGAAGTTTAATAGTGCATTTTACTCGCCATTTCATGCGCTTTGAGATGCCGCTTAGCCCAATAAGCTATCTGAAATAGGAGCGACGTAAATTGAACAAATGTGATAGAATTTCGCTGTATTCTTATATTAACCAAAATATTAAATGATCTAATCGGGTCTCTGATTGCCCTATCATAGAAGTTTAATCGTGCATTTTACTCGCCATTGTGCGCGCTTTAAGATGCCGCCTAGCACAGTACGCTGTCTGAAATAGGAACGACGTAAATTGAACAAATGTGATAGAATTTTGCTGAATTCTTAAATTAACTATAATATAAAATGATCTAATCGGGACTCTGTTTGCCCTACCCTAGAAGTTTAATAGTGCATTTTACTCGCCATTTCATGCGTTTTGAGATGCCGCTTAGCCCAATACGCTATCTGAAATAGGAGCGACCTAAGTTGAACAAATGTGATAGAATTTCGCTGAATTCTTTTATTAACCATAATGTGAAATGATCTAATCGGGTCTCTGTTCGCCCTACCCAAGAAGTTTAATGGTGCATTTCACTCGTCATTTCATGCGCTTTGAGATGTCGCTTAGCCCAATACGCTATCTGAAATTGGAGCGACGTAAATTGAACACATGTGATAGAATTTCCCTGAAATCTTATATTATACAAAATATAAAATGATCTAATCGGGACTCTGTTTGCCTTACCCTAGAAGTTTAATAGTGCATTTTACTCGTCATTTCAAGTGCTTTGAGATGCCGCTTAGCCCAATACGCTATCTGAAATAGGAACGACGTAAATTGAACAAATGTGATAGAATTTTGCTGAATTCTTAAATTAACCATAAGATAAAATGATCTAATCGGGACACTGTTTGCCCTACCCTAGAAGTTTAATAGTGCATTTTATTCGCCATTCCATGCGCTTTGAGATGCCGCTTAGCCCAATACGTTATCTGAAATAGGAGCGACGTAAGTTGAACAAATGTGATAGAATTTCGCTGAATTCTTAAATTAACCATAATATAAAATGATGTAATCGGATCTCTGTTCGCCCTACCCAAGAAGTTTAATAGTGCATTTCACTCGTCATTTCATGCGCTTTGAGATGTCGCTTAACCCAATACGCTATCTGAAATTGGAGCGACGTAAATTGAACAAATGTGATAGAATTTCGCTGAATTCTTAAATTAACCATAATATAAAATGATCTGATCGGGTCTCTGTTTGCCCTACCCTAGAAGTTTAATAGTGCATTTTACTCGCCATTCCGCGCGCTTTAAGATGCCGCCTAGCACAGTACGCTATCTGAAATAGGAGCGACCTAAATTGAACAAATGTGATAGGAATTCGCTGAATTCTTTTATTAAACAAAATATAACATGATCTAATCGGGACTCTGATTGCCTTACCCTAGAAGTTTAATAGTGCATTTTACTCGCCATTTCATGCGCTTTGAGATGCCGCTTAGCCCAATAAGCTATCTGAAATAGGAGCGACGTAAATTGAACAAATGTGATAGAATTTCGCTGAATTCTTATATTAACCAAAATATAAAATGATCTAATCGGGTCTCTGATTGCCCTACCATAGAGTTTAATAGAGCATTTTACTCGCCATTCTGCGCGCTTTAAGATGCCGCCTAGCACAGTACGCTATCTGAAATAGGAGCGACCTAAGTTGAACAAATGTGATAGAATTTCACTGAATTCTTCTCTTAACCATAATGTGAAATGATCTAATCGGGTCTCTGTTCGCCCTAGCCTAGAAGTTTAATAGTGCATTTTATTCGCCATTTCATGCGCTTTGAGATGCCGCTTAGCCCAATACGCTATCTGAAATAGGAGCGACGTAAGTTGACCAAATGTGATAGAATTACGCTGAATTCTTGTATTAACCGTAATTTAAAATGATCTAATCGGGTCTCTGTTTGCCTTATCCTAGATGTTTTGTAACACATTTTACTCGCCATTTCATGCGCTTTGAGATGCCGCTTAGCCCAATACGCTATCTGAAATAGGAGCGACGTAAATTGAACAAATGTGATAGAATTTCACTGATATCTTATATTAACCTTAATATAAAATGATCTAATCGGGTCTCTGTTTGCCCTACCCTAGAAGTTTAATAGTGCATTTTACTCGCCATTCCGCGCGCTTTAAGATGCCGCCTAGCACAGTACGCTGTCTGAACTAGGAACGACGTAAATTGAACAAATGTGATAGAATTTTGCTGAATTCTTAAATTAACTATAATATAAAATGATCTAATCGGGACTCTGTTTGCCCTACCCTAGAAGTTTAATAGTGCATTTTACTCGCCATTTCATGCGCTTTGAGATGCCGCTTAGCCCAATACGCTATCTGAAATAGGAGCGACCTAAGTTGAACAAATGTGATAGAATTTCGCTGAATTCTTAAATTAACCATAATATAAAATGATCTAATCGGGTCTCTGTTTGCCCTACCCTAGAAGTTTAATAGTGCATTTTACTCGCCATTCCGCTCGCTTTAAGATGCCGCCTAGCACAGTACGCTATCTGAAATAGGAACGACGTAAATTGAACAAATGTGATAGAATTTTGCTGAATTCTTATATTAACCAAAATATAAAATGATCTAATCGGGTCTCTGATTGCCCTATCATAGAAGTTTAATACTGAATTTTACTCGCCATTCTGCGCGCTTTAAGATGCCGCCTAGCACAGTACGCTATCTGAAATAGGAGCGACCTAAGTTGAACAAATGTGATAGAATTTCGCTGAATTCTTTTATTAGCCATAATGTGAAATGATCTAATCGGGTCTCTGTTCGCCCTAGCCTAGAAGTTTAATAGTGCATTTCACTCGTCATTTCATGCGCTTTGAGATGTCGCTTAGCCCAATACGCTATCTGAAATTGGAGCGACGTAAATTGAACAAATGTGATAGAATTTCCCTGAAATCTTATATTAAACAAAATATAAAATGATCTAATCGGGACTCTGATTGCCTTACCCTAGAAGTTTAATAGTGCATTTTACTCGCCATTTCATGCGCTTTGAGATGCCGCTTAGCCCAATAAGCTATCTGAAATAGGAGCGACGTAAATTGAACAAATGTGATAGAATTTCGCTGAATTCTTATATTAACCAAAATATAAAATGATCTAATCGGGTCTCTGATTGCCCTATCATAGAAGTTTAATAGTGCATTTTACTCGACATTCCGCGCGCTTTGAGGTGCCGCCTAGCCCAATACGCTATCTGAAATAGGAGCGATGTAAATTGAACAAATGTGATAGAATTTTGCTGAATTCTTAAGTTAACCATAATATGAAATGATCTAATCGGGTCTCTGTTTGCCCTACCCTAGAAGTTTACTAGTGAATTTTAACTTGACATTTCATGCGCTTTAATATGCCACCTAGCCCAATACGCTATCTGAAATTGGAGCTGCGTAAACTGAACAAACGAGATAGAATTACGCAGAATTCTTATATTAACCACAGTATAATATGATCTATTCGGGTCTCTGATTGCCCTACCATAGAAGTTTAGTAGTGCATTGTACTCGACATTTCATGCGCTTTATGGTGCCGCCTAGCCCAATACGCTAGCTGAAATTGGAGCTACGTAAATTGAACAAGTGTGATAAAGTTTCGCTTAATTCTTAAATCAACTACAATATAAAATGATCTAATCGGGTCTCTGATTACCCCATCATAGGAGCTTAATAGTGCATTTTACTTGTCATTTCATGCGCTTTATGATGCCGCATAGCCCAATACGCTATCTGAAATAGGAGCGACGTAAATTGAACAAATGTGATAGAATTTCGCGGAATTCTTATATTCGCCATAATATAAAATGGTCTAATCGGGTCTCTGATTGCCCTGTCATAGAAGGTTAGTAGTGCATTTTACTCGCCATTTCATGCGCTTTAAGTTGCCGCTTAGCCCAATACGCTATCTGAAATAGCAGCGACGTAAATTGAACAAATGTGATAGAATTAAGCTGAATTCTTAAATTAACCATAACATAAAATAATCTAATCGGGTCTCTGTTTGCCCTACCCTAGAAGTTTAATAGTGCATTTTACTCGACATTTCATGCACTTTAAGATGCCACCTAGCCGAATACGCTATCTGAAATAGGGGCGAAGTAAATTGAACACATGTGATAGAATTTCCCTGAAATCTTATATAAAACAAAATATAAAATGATCTAATCGGGACTCTGATTGCCTTACCCTAGAAGTTTAACAGTGCATTTTACTCGCCATTTCATGCGCTGTGAGATGCCGCTTAGCCCAATAAGCTATCTGAAATAGGAGCGACGTAAATTGAACAAATGTGATAGAATTTCGCTGAATTCTTATATTAACCAAAATATAAAATGATCTAATCGGGTCTCTGATTGCCCTATCATAGAAGTTTAATAGTGCATTGTACTCGACATTCCGCGCGCTTTGAGATGCCGCTAACCCAGAACACTATTTGAGATCGGAACTACGTAAATTGAACAAATGTGATAGAATTTTGCTGAATTCTTAAATTAACCATAATATAAAATGATCAAATCGGGACTCTGTTTGCCCTACCATAGAAGTTTAATAGTGCATTTTACTCGCCATTTCATGCGCTTTGAGATGCCGCTTAGCCCAATACGCTATCTGAAATAGGAGCGACGTAAGTTGAACAAATGTGATAGAATTTCGCTGAATTCTTAAATTAACCATAATATAAAATGATGTAATCGGATCTCTGTTCGCCCTACCCAAGAAGTTTAATAGTGCATTTTACTCGACATTCCGCGCGCTTTAAGATGCCGCCTAGCCCAGAACACTATTTGAGATAGGAACGACGTAAATTGAACAAATGTGATAGAATTTCGCTGAATTCTTATATTAACCAAAATATAAAATGATCTAATCGGGTTTCTGATTGCCCTATCATAGAAGTTTAATAGTGCATTTTACTCGCCATTCTGCGCGCTTTAAGATGCCGCCTAGCACAGTACGCTGTCTGAAATAGGAACGACGTAAATTGAACAAATGTGATAGAATTTTGCTGAATTCTTAAATTAACTATAATATAAAATGATCTAATCGGGACTCTGTTTGCCTTACCCTAGAAGTTTAATAGTGCATTTTACTCGCCATTTCATGCGCTTTGAGATGCCGCTTAGCCCAATACGCTATCTGAAATAGGAGCGACCTAAGTTGAACAAATGTGATAGAATTTCGCTGAATTCTTAAATTAACCATAATATAAAATGATCTAATCGGGTCTCTGTTTGCCCTACCCTAGAAGTTTAATAGTGCATTTCACTCGTCATTTCATGCGCTTTGAGATGTCGCTTAGCCCAATACGCTATCTGAAATTGGAGCGACGTAAATTGAACAAATGTGATAGAATTTCCCTGAAATCTTATATTAAACAAAATATAAAATGATCTAATCGGGACTCTGATTGCCTTACCCTAGAAGTTTAATAGTGCATTTTACTCGCCATTTCATGCGCTTTGAGATGCCGCTTAGCCCAATAAGCTATCTGAAATAGGAGCGACGTAAATTGAACAAATGTGATAGAATTTCGCTGAATTCTTATATTAACCAAAATATAAAATGATCTAATCGGGTCTCTGATTGCCCTATCATAGAAGTTTAATAGTGCATTTTACTCGACATTCCGCGCGCTTTAAGATGCCGCCTAGCCCAGAACACTATTTGAGATAGGAACGACGTAAATTGAACAAATGTGATAGAATTTCGCTGAATTCTTTTATTAACCAAAATATAAAATGATCTAATCGGGTTTCTGGTTGCTCTATCATAGAAGTTTAATAGTGAATTTTACTCGCCACTCTGCGCGCTTTAAGATGCCGCCTAGCACAGTACGCTATCTGAAATAGGAACGACGTAAATTGAACAAATGTGATAGAATTTTGCTGAATTCTTAAATTAACCATAATATAAAATGATCTAATCGGGACTCTGTTTGCCCTACCCTAGAAGTTTAATAGTGCATTTTACTCGCCATTTCAAGCGCTTTGAGATGCCGCTTAGCCCAATACGCTATCTGAAATAGGAGCGACCTAAGTTGAACAAATGTGATAGAATTTCGCTGAATTTTTAAATTAACCGTAATATAAAATGATCTAATCGGGTTTCTGATTGCCCTATCATAGAAGTTTAATAGTGTATTTTACTCGCCATTCTGCGCGCTTTAAGATGCCGCCTAGCACCGTACGCTATCTGAAATAGGAACGACGTAAATTGAACAAATGTGATAGAATTTTGCTGAATTCTTAAATTAACCATAATATAAAATGATCTAATCGGGACTCTGTTTGCCCTACCCTAGAAGTTTAATAGTGCATTTTACTCGCCATTTCAAGCGCTTTGAGGTGCCGCTTAGCCCAATACGCTATCTGAAATAGGAGCGACCTAAGTTGAACAAATGTGATAGAATTTCGCTGAATTCTTAAATTAACCGTAATATAAAATGATCTAATCGGGACTCTGTTTGCCCTACCCTAGAAGTTTAATAGTGCATTTTACTCGCCATTTCAAGCGCTTTGAGATGCCGCTTAGCCCAATACGCTATCTGAAATAGGAGCGACCTAAGTTGAACAAATGTGATAGAATTTCGCTGAATTCTTAAATTAACCGTAATATAAAATGATCTAATCGGGTCTCTGTTTGCCCTACCCTAGAAGTTTAATAGTTCATTTTACTCGCCATTCCGCGCGCTTTAAGATGCCGCCTAGCACAGTACGCTATCTGAAATAGGAACGACGTAAATTGAACAAATGTGATAGAATTTTGCTGAATTCTTAAATTAACCATAATATAAAATGATCTAATCGGGACTCTGTTTGCCCTACCCTAGAAGTTTAATAGTGCATTTTACTCGCCATTTCAAGCGCTTTGAGATGCCGCTTAGCCCAATACGCTATCTGAAATAGGAGCGACCTAAGTTGAACAAATGTGATAGAATTTCGCTGAATTCTTAAATTAACCGTAATATAAAATGATCTAATCGGGTTTCTGATTGCCCTATCATAGAAGTTTAATAGTGCATTTTACTCGCCATTCTGCGCGCTTTAAGATGCCGCCTAGCACAGTACGCTATCTGAAATAGGAACGACGTAAATTGAACAAATGTGATAGAATTTTGCTGAATTCTTATATTAACCATAATATAAAATGATCTAATCGGGACTCTGTTTGCCCTACCCTAGAAGTTTAATAGTGCATTTTACTCGCCATTTCAAGCGCTTTGAGATGCCGCTTAGCCCAATACGCTATCTGAAATAGGAGCGACCTAAGTTGAACAAATGTGATAGAATTTCGCTGAATTCTTAAATTAACCGTAATATAAAATGATCTAATCGGGTCTCTGTTTGCCCTACCCTAGAAGTTTAATAGTTCATTTTACTCGCCATTCCGCGCGCTTTAAGATGCCGCCTAGCACAGTACGCTATCTGAAATAGGAACGACGTAAATTGAACAAATGTGATAGAATTTTGCTGAATTCTTAAATTAACCATAATATAAAATGATCTAATCGGGACTCTGTTTGCCCTACCCTAGAAGTTTAATAGTGCATTTTACTCGCCATTTCAAGCGCTTTGAGATGCCGCTTAGCCCAATACGCTATCTGAAATAGGAGCGACCTAAGTTGAACAAATGTGATAGAATTTCGCTGAATTCTTATATTAACCTTAATGTAAAATGATGTAATCGGGTCTCTGCTCGCCCTACCCTAGAAGATTAATAGTGCATTTCACTCGGCATTTCATGCGCTTTGAGATGCCGCTTAGCCCAATACGCTATCTGAAATTGGAGCGACGTAAATTGAACAAATGTGATAGAATTTCGCTGAATTCTTATATTAACCAAAATATAAAATGATCTAATCGGGTCTCTGATTGCCCTATCATAGAAGTTTAATAGTGCATTTTACTCGACATTCCGCGCGCTTTAAGATGCCGCCTAGCCCAGAACACTATTTGAGATAGGAACGACGTAAATTGAACAAATGTGATAGAATTTCGCTGAATTCTTTTATTAACCAAAATATAAAATGATCTAATCGGGTTTCTGGTTGCCCTATCATAGAAGTTTAATAGTGAATTTTACTCGCCATTCTGCGCGCTTTAAGATGCCGCCTAGCACAGTACGCTATCTGAAATAGGAACGACGTAAATTGAACAAATGTGATAGAATTTTGCTGAATTCTTAAATTAACCATAATATAAAATGATCTAATCGGGACTCTGTTTGCCCTACCCTAGAAGTTTAATAGTGCATTTTACTCGCCATTTCAAGCGCTTTGAGATGCCGCTTAGCCCAATACGCTATCTGAAATAGGAGCGACCTAAGTTGAACAAATGTGATAGAATTTCGCTGAATTCTTAAATTAACCGTAATATAAAATGATCTAATCGGGTTTCTGATTGCCCTATCATAGAAGTTTAATAGTGTATTTTACTCGCCATTCTGCGCGCTTTAAGATGCCGCCTAGCACCGTACGCTATCTGAAATAGGAACGACGTAAATTGAACAAATGTGATAGAATTTTGCTGAATTCTTAAATTAACCATAATATAAAATGATCTAATCGGGACTCTGTTTGCCCTACCCTAGAAGTTTAATAGTGCATTTTACTCGCCATTTCAAGCGCTTTGAGGTGCCGCTTAGCCCAATACGCTATCTGAAATAGGAGCGACCTAAGTTGAACAAATGTGATAGAATTTCGCTGAATTCTTAAATTAACCGTAATATAAAATGATCTAATCGGGACTCTGTTTGCCCTACCCTAGAAGTTTAATAGTGCATTTTACTCGCCATTTCAAGCGCTTTGAGATGCCGCTTAGCCCAATACGCTATCTGAAATAGGAGCGACCTAAGTTGAACAAATGTGATAGAATTTCGCTGAATTCTTAAATTAACCGTAATATAAAATGATCTAATCGGGTCTCTGTTTGCCCTACCCTAGAAGTTTAATAGTTCATTTTACTCGCCATTCCGCGCGCTTTAAGATGCCGCCTAGCACAGTACGCTATCTGAAATAGGAACGACGTAAATTGAACAAATGTGATAGAATTTTGCTGAATTCTTAAATTAACCATAATATAAAATGATCTAATCGGGACTCTGTTTGCCCTACCCTAGAAGTTTAATAGTGCATTTTACTCGCCATTTCAAGCGCTTTGAGATGCCGCTTAGCCCAATACGCTATCTGAAATGGGAGCGACCTAAGTTGAACAAATGTGATAGAATTTCGCTGAATTCTTAAATTAACCGTAATATAAAATGATCTAATCGGGTTTCTGATTGCCCTATCATAGAAGTTTAATAGTGTATTTTACTCGCCATTCTGCGCGCTTTAAGATGCCGCCTAGCACAGTACGCTATCTGAAATAGGAACGACGTAAATTGAACAAATGTGATAGAATTTTGCTGAATTCTTAAATTAACCATAATATAAAATGATCTAATCGGGACTCTGTTTGCCCTACCCTAGAAGTTTAATAGTGCATTTTACTCGCCATTTCAAGCGCTTTGAGATGCCGCTTAGCCCAATACGCTATCTGAAATAGGAGCGACCTAAGTTGAACAAATGTGATAGAATTTCGCTGAATTCTTAAATTAACCGTAACATAAAATGATCTAATCGGGTCTCTGTTTGCCCTACCCTAGAAGTTTAATAGTTCATTTTACTCGCCATTCCGCGCGCTTTAAGATGCCGCCTAGCACAGTACGCTATCTGAAATAGGAACGACGTAAATTGAACAAATGTGGTAGAATTTTGCTGAATTCTTAAATTAACCATAATATAAAATGATCTAATCGGGACTCTGTTTGCCCTACCCTAGAAGTTTAATAGTGCATTTTACTCGCCATTTCAAGCGCTTTGAGGTGCCGCTTAGCCCAATACGCTATCTGAAATAGGAGCGACCTAAGTTGAACAAATGTGATAGAATTTCGCTGAATTCTTAAATTAACCGTAATATAAAATGATCTAATCGGGACTCTGTTTGCCCTACCCTAGAAGTTTAATAGTGCATTTTACTCGCCATTTCAAGCGCTTTGAGATGCCGCTTAGCCCAATACGCTATCTGAAATAGGAGCGACCTAAGTTGAACAAATGTGATAGAATTTCGCTGAATTCTTAAATTAACCGTAATATAAAATGATCTAATCGGGTCTCTGTTTGCCCTACCCTAGAAGTTTAATAGTTCATTTTACTCGCCATTCCGCGCGCTTTAAGATGCCGCCTAGCACAGTACGCTATCTGAAATAGGAACGACGTAAATTGAACAAATGTGATAGAATTTTGCTGAATTCTTAAATTAACCATAATATAAAATGATCTAATCGGGACTCTGTTTGCCCTACCCTAGAAGTTTAATAGTGCATTTTACTCGCCATTTCAAGCGCTTTGAGATGCCGCTTAGCCCAATACGCTATCTGAAATAGGAGCGACCTAAGTTGAACAAATGTGATAGAATTTCGCTGAATTCTTAAATTAACCGTAATATAAAATGATCTAATCGGGTTTCTGATTGCCCTATCATAGAAGTTTAATAGTGCATTTTACTCGCCATTCTGCGCGCTTTAAGATGCCGCCTAGCACAGTACGCTATCTGAAATAGGAACGACGTAAATTGAACAAATGTGATAGAATTTTGCTGAATTCTTAAATTAACCATAATATAAAATGATCTAATCGGGACTCTGTTTGCCCTACCCTAGAAGTTTAATAGTGCATTTTACTCGCCATTTCAAGCGCTTTGAGATGCCGCTTAGCCCAATACGCTATCTGAAATAGGAGCGACCTAAGTTGAACAAATGTGATAGAATTTCGCTGAATTCTTAAATTAACCGTAATATAAAATGATCTAATCGGGTCTCTGTTTGCCCTACCCTAGAAGTTTAATAGTTCATTTTACTCGCCATTCCGCGCGCTTTAAGATGCCGCCTAGCACAGTACGCTATCTGAAATAGGAACGACGTAAATTGAACAAATGTGGTAGAATTTTGCTGAATTCTTAAATTAACCATAATATAAAATGATCTAATCGGGACTCTGTTTGCCCTACCCTAGAAGTTTAATAGTGCATTTGACTCGCCATTTCATGCGCTTTAAGGTGCCGCTTATCCCAATACGCTATCTGAAATATCAGCGACGTAAATTGAACAAATGTGAGAGAATTTCGCTGAATTCTTATATTAACCTTAATGTAAAATGATGTAATCGGGTCTCTGTTCGCCCTACCCTAGAAGATTAATAGTGCATTTCACTCGGCATTTCATGCGCTTTGAGATGCCGCTTAGCCCAATACGCTCTCTGAAATAGGAGCGACGTAAATTGAACAAATGTGATAGAATTTCGCTGAATTCTTATATTTACCAAAATATAAAGTGATTTAATCAGCTCTCTGAATGCCCTATCGTAGATGTTTGGTAGTGCATTTTACTCGCCCTTCCACGCGCTTTAAGATGCCGCCTAGCACAGTACGCTATCTGAAATAGGAGCGACGTAAGTTGAACGAATGTGATAGAATTACGCTGAATTCTTAAATTAACCATAATATAAAATGATCTAATCGGGACTCTGTTTGCCCTACCATAGATGTATAATAGTGCATTTTACTCGCCATTTCATGCGCTTTGAGATGCCGCTTAGCTCAATAAGCTATCTGAAATAGGAGCGACGTAAATTGAACAAATGTGATAGAATTTCTCTGAATTCTTATATTAACCAAAATATAAAATGATCTAATCGGGTCTCTGATTGCCCTATCATAGAAGTTTAATAGTGCATTTTACTCGACATTCCGCGCGCTTTAAGATGCCGCCTAGCCCAGAACACCATTTGAGATAGGAACGACGTAAATTGAACAAATGTGATAGAATTTCGCTGAATTCTTATATTAACCAAAATATAAAATGATCTAATCGGGTCTCTGATTGCCCTATCATAGAAGTTTAATACTGCATTTTACTCGCCATTCTGCGCGCTTTAAGATGCCGCCTAGCACAGTACGCTATCTGAAATAGGAACGACGTAAATTGACCAAATGTGATAGAATTTTGCTGAATTTTTAAATTAACCATAATATAAAATGATCTAATCGGGACTCTGTTTGCCCTACCATAGATGTATAATAGTGCATTTTACTCGCCATTTCATGCGCTTTGAGATACCGCTTAGCTCAATAAGCTATCTGAAATAGGAGCGACGTAAATCGAACAAATGTGATAGAATTTCTCTGAATTCTTATATTAACCAAAATATAAAATGATCTAATCGGGTCTCTGATTGCCCTATCATAGAAGTTTAACAGTGCATTTTACTCGACATTCCGCGCGCTTTAAGATGCCGCCTAGCCCAGAACACCATTTGATATAGGAACGACGTAAATTGAACAAATGTGATAGAATTTCGCTGAATTCTTATATTAACCAAAATATAAAATGATCTAATCGGGTCTCTGATTGCCCTATCATAGAAGTTTAATACTGCATTTTACTCGCCATTCTGCGCGCTTTAAGATGCCGCCTAGCACAGTACGCTATCTGAAATAGGAACGACGTAAATTGACCAAATGTGATAGAATTTTGCTGAATTTTTAAATTAACCATAATATAAAATGATCTAATCGGGACTCTGTTTGCCCTACCCTAGAAGTATAATAGTGCATTTCACTCGCCATTTCATGCGCTTTGAGATGCCGCTTAGCCCGATACGCTATCTGAAATAGGAGCGACCTAAGTTGAACAAATGTGATAGAATTTCGCTGAATTCTTTTATTAACCAAAATATAAAATGATCTAATCGGGTTTCTGGTTGCCCTATCATAGAAGTTTAATAGTGAATTTTACTCGCCATTCTGCGCGCTTTAAGATGCCGCCTAGCACAGTACGCTATCTGAAATAGGAACGACGTAAATTGAACAAATGTGATAGAATTTTGCTGAATTCTTAAATTAACCATAATATAAAATGATCTAATCGGGACTCTGTTTGCCCTACCCTAGAAGTTTAATAGTGCATTTTACTCGCCATTTCAAGCGCTTTGAGATGCCGCTTAGCCCAATACGCTATCTGAAATAGGAGCGACCTAAGTTGAACAAATGTGATAGAATTTCGCTGAATTCTTAAATTAACCGTAATATAAAATGATCTAATCGGGTTTCTGATTGCCCTATCATAGAAGTTTAATAGTGTATTTTACTCGCCATTCTGCGCGCTTTAAGATGCCGCCTAGCACCGTACGCTATCTGAAATAGGAACGACGTAAATTGAACAAATGTGATAGAATTTTGCTGAATTCTTAAATTAACCATAATATAAAATGATCTAATCGGGACTCTGTTTGCCCTACCCTAGAAGTTTAATAGTGCATTTTACTCGCCATTTCAAGCGCTTTGAGGTGCCGCTTAGCCCAATACGCTATCTGAAATAGGAGCGACCTAAGTTGAACAAATGTGATAGAATTTCGCTGAATTCTTAAATTAACCGTAATATAAAATGATCTAATCGGGACTCTGTTTGCCCTACCCTAGAAGTTTAATAGTGCATTTTACTCGCCATTTCAAGCGCTTTGAGATGCCGCTTAGCCCAATACGCTATCTGAAATAGGAGCGACCTAAGTTGAACAAATGTGATAGAATTTCGCTGAATTCTTAAATTAACCGTAATATAAAATGATCTAATCGGGTCTCTGTTTGCCCTACCCTAGAAGTTTAATAGTGCATTTTACTCGCCATTCCGCGCGCTTTAAGATGCCGCCTAGCACAGTACGCTATCTGAAATAGGAACGACGTAAATTGAACAAATGTGATAGAATTTTGCTGAATTCTTAAATTAACCATAATATAAAATGATCTAATCGGGACTCTGTTTGCCCTACCCTAGAAGTTTAATAGTGCATTTTACTCGCCATTTCAAGCGCTTTGAGATGCCGCTTAGCCCAATACGCTATCTGAAATAGGAGCGACCTAAGTTGAACAAATGTGATAGAATTTCGCTGAATTCTTAAATTAACCGTAATAATAAAATGATCTAATCGGGTTTCTGATTGCCCTATCATAGAAGTTTAATAGTGCATTTTACTCGCCATTCTGCGCGCTTTAAGATGCCGCCTAGCACAGTACGCTATCTGAAATAGGAACGACGTAAATTGAACAAATGTGATAGAATTTTGCTGAATTCTTAAATTAACCATAATATAAAATGATCTAATCGGGACTCTGTTTGCCCTACCCTAGAAGTTTAATAGTGCATTTTACTCGCCATTTCAAGCGCTTTGAGATGCCGCTTAGCCCAATACGCTATCTGAAATAGGAGCGACCTAAGTTGAACAAATGTGATAGAATTTCGCTGAATTCTTAAATTAACCGTAATATAAAATGATCTAATCGGGTCTCTGTTTGCCCTACCCTAGAAGTTTAATAGTTCATTTTACTCGCCATTCCGCGCGCTTTAAGATGCCGCCTAGCACAGTACGCTATCTGAAATAGGAACGACGTAAATTGAACAAATGTGGTAGAATTTTGCTGAATTCTTAAATTAACCATAATATAAAATGATCTAATCGGGACTCTGTTTGCCCTACCCTAGAAGTTTAATAGTGCATTTGACTCGCCATTTCATGCGCTTTAAGGTGCCGCTTATCCCAATACGCTATCTGAAATATCAGCGACGTAAATTGAACAAATGTGAGAGAATTTCGCTGAATTCTTATATTAACCTTAATGTAAAATGATGTAATCGGGTCTCTGTTCGCCCTACCCTAGAAGATTAATAGTGCATTTCACTCGGCATTTCATGCGCTTTGAGATGCCGCTTAGCCCAATACGCTCTCTGAAATAGGAGCGACGTAAATTGAACAAATGTGATAGAATTCGCTGAATTCTTATATTTACCAAAATATAAAGTGATTTATCAGCTCTCTGAATGCCCTATCGTAGATGTTTGGTAGTGCATTTTACTCGCCCTTCCACGCGCTTTAAGATGCCGCCTAGCACAGTACGCTATCTGAAATAGGAGCGACGTAAGTTGAACGAATGTGATAGAATTACGCTGAATTCTTAAATTAACCATAATATAAAATGATCTATCGGGGACTCTGTTTGCCCTACCATAGATGTATAATAGTGCATTTTACTCGCCATTTCATGCGCTTTGAGATGCCGCTTAGCCCAATAAGCTATCTGAAATAGGAGCGACGTAAATTGAACAAATGTGATAGAATTTCTCTGAATTCTTATATTAACAAAATATAAAATGATCTAATCGTGTCTCTGATTGCCCTATCATAGAGTTTAATAGTGCATTTTACTCGACATTCCGCGCGCTTTAAGATGCCGCCTAGCCCAGAACACCATTTGAGATAGGAACGACGTAAATTGAACAAATGTGATAGAATTTCGCTGAATTCTATATTAACCAAAATATAAAATGATCTAATCGGGTCTCTGATTGCCCTATCATAGAAGTTTAATCGTGCATTTTACTCGCCATTCTGCGCGCTTTAAGATGCCGCCTAGCACAGTACGCTGTCTGAAATAGGAACGACGTAAATTGAACAAAGTGTGATATATTTTGCTGAATCTTAAATAACCATAATATAAAATGATCTACTCGGGACTCTGTTTGCCCTACCCTAGAAGTTTAATAGTGCATTTTACTCGCCATTTCATGCGTTTTGAGATGCCGCTTAGCCCAATACGCTATCTGAAATAGGAGCGCCCTAAGTTGATCAAATGTGATAGAATTTCGCTGAATTCTTAAATTAACCATAATATAAAATGATCTAATCGGGTCTCTGATTGCCCTATAGTAGAAGGTTATTAGTGCATTTTACTCGTCATTTCATGCGCGTTAAGGAGCCCGTTAGCCCAATACGCTATCTTAAATTGGAGCTACGTAAATTGACAAACGTGATAGAATTACGCTGAATTCTTATATTAACAATAATATAAAATGATCTAATCGGGACTCAGTTCGACCTACCCTACAAGTTTAATAGTGCATTTTACTCGGCACTTCATGTGCTTTGAGATGCCGCTTAGCCCAATACGCTATCTGAAATAGCAGCGACGTAAATAGAACAAGTGTGATAGATTTACGCTGCATCCATATATTAATCATAATATAAGATTACCTAATCGGGTCTCTGATTGCCCTATGATAGAAGTTTAATAGTGCATTTTACTCGCCATTTCGTGCGCTTTAAGGTGCCGCCTAGCCCGAGACGCTATCTGAAGTTGGAGCGACGTAAATTGAACAAATGTGATAGAATTACGCTGAATTCTCATATTAATCATAATATAAGCTGATCTAATCGGGTCTCTGATTGCCGTATCCTAGAAGTTTAGTAGTGCATTTTACTCGACATTTCATGCGCGTTAAGATGCCGCTGAGCCCAATACGCTATCTGAAATAGGAGCGACGTAAATAGAACAAATGTTATAGAATTTCGCTGAATTCTTATATTAACCATAATATAAAATGATCTAATCGGGTCTCTGATTGCCCTATAGTAGAAGGTTATTAGTGCATTTTACTCGTCATTTCATGCGCGTTAAGGAGCCCGTTAGCCCAATACGCTATCTTAAATTGGAGCTACGTAAATTGAACAAATGTGATAGAATTTCGCTGAATTCTTATATTAACCATAATGAAAATGATCTAATCGGGTCTCCGTTCGCCCTAACCTAGAAGTGTAATAGTGCATTTTACTCGCCATTCCACGCGCTTTAAGATGCCGCCTATCCCAGTACGCTATCTGAAATAGGAGCGACGTAAATTGAACAAATGTGATAGAATTTCGCTGAATTCTTATATAAACCAAAATATAAAATAATCTAATCGGGTCTCTAATAGGCCTGTCATTGAAGATATAGTGCATTTTACTCGCCATTCCACGCGATTTAAGATGCCGCCTAGCCTAGTATGCTATTTGAAATAGGAGCGACGTAATTTAAGCAAATGTGATAGAATTACGCTGAATTCTTATATTAACCGTAATATAAAATGATCTAATCGGGTCTTTGTTTGCCTTACCCTAGAAGTATAATAGTGCATGTTCCTCGCCATTTCATGCGCTTTGAGATGCCGCTTAGCCCAATGCGCTATCTGAAATAGGAGCGACGCAAATTGAACAAATGTGATAGAATTTCGCTGAATTCTTATATTAACCATAATGTAAAATGATCTAATCGGGTCTCTGTTCGCTGTAACCTAGAAGGTTAATAGTGCAATCCACTCGTCATTTCATGCGCTATGAGATGCCGCCTAGCCCAGTACGCTATCTGAAATAGGAGCGGCGTAAATTGAACAAATGTGATAGAATATTGCTGAATTCTTAAATTAACCAAAATATAAAATGATGTAATCGGGTCTCTGATTGCCCTAGCCTAGAAGTTTAAAAGTGCATTTTACTCGCCATTCCACGCGCTTTAAGACGCCGCCTAGCACAGTACGCTATCTGAAATAGGAGCGACGTAAATTGAACAAATGTGATTGAATTTCGCTGAATTCTTATATTAACCATAATGTAAAATGATCTAATCGGCTCTCTGTTCGCCCTACCCTAGAAGTTTGATGGTGCATTTTACTCGCCATTGCATGCGCTTTGAGATGCCGCTTATCCCAATACGCTATCTGAAATAGGAGCGACGTAAATTGAACAAATGTGATAGAATTTCGCTGAATTCTTATATTAACCATAATATAGAATGATCTAATCGGGTCTCTGATTGCCCTATCATAGATGTTTTATAGTGCATTTTACTCGCCATTCCATGCGCTTTAAGATGCAGCCTACCCCATACGCCATCTGAAATAGGATGACGTAAATTGAACAAATGTGATAGAATTACGCTGAATTCTTATATTAATCATAATATAAGATGACCTAATCGGGTCTCTGATTGCCCTATCCTCGATGTTTAGTAGTGCATTTTACTCGACATTTCATGCGCTTTAAGGTGCCGCTTAGCACAATACGCTATCTGAAATAGGAGCGACGTAAATTGAACAAATGTGATCGAATCACGCAGAATTCTTATATTAGCCATAAAATAAAATCATCTAATCGGGTCTCTGTTCGCCCTACCCTAGAAGTTTAATAGTGCATTTTACTCGCCATTTCACGCGCTTTAAGATGCCGCCTAGCCCAGTACGCTATCTGAAATAGGAGCGACGTAAATTGAACAAACGTGATAGAATTTCGCTGAATTCTTATATTAACCAAAATATAAATGATCTAATCGAGTCTCTGATTGCCCTATCGTAGAAGGTTAATAGTGCATTTTACTCGGCATTCCACGCGCCTTTAGATGCCGCCTAGCCCAATACGCTATCTGAAATAGGAGCCACGGAAATTGAACAAATGTGATAGAATTTCGCTGAATTCTTATATTAACCATAATGAAAATGATCTAATCGGGTCTCCGTTCGCCCTAACCTAGAAGTGTAATAGTGCATTTTACTCGCCATTCCACGCGCTTTAAGATGCCGCCTATCGCAGTACGCTACCTGAAATAGGAGCGACGTAAATTGAACAAATGTGATAGAATTTCGCTGAATTCTTATATAAACCAAAATATAAAATAATCTAATCGGGTCTCTAATAGGCCTGTCATTGAAGATTAATAGTGCATTTTACTCGCCATTCCACGCGATTTAAGATGCCGCCTAGCCTAGTATGCTATTTGAAATAGGAGCGACGTAATTTAAGCAAATGTGATAGAATTACGCTGAATTCTTATATTAACCGTAATATAAAATGATCTAATCGGGTCTTTGTTTGCCTTACCCTAGAAGTATAATAGTGCATGTTCCTCGCCATTTCATGCGCTTTGAGATGCCGCTTAGCCCAATACGCTATCTGAAATAGGAGCGACGCAAATTGAACAAATGTGATAGAATTTCGCTGAATTCTTATATTAACCATAATGTAAAATGATCTAATCGGGTCTCTGTTCGCTGTAACCTAGAAGGTTAATAGTGCAATCCACTCGTCATTTCATGCGCTATGAGATGCCGCCTAGCCCAGTACGCTATCTGAAATAGGAGCGGCGTAAATTGAACAAATGTGATAGAATATTGCTGAATTCTTAAATTAACCAAAATATAAAATGATGTAATCGGGTCTCTGATTGCCCTAGCCTAGAAGTTTAATAGTGCATTTTACTCGCCATTCCACGCGCTTTAAGACGCCGCCTAGCACAGTACGCTATCTGAAATAGGAGCGACGTAAATTGAACAAATGTGATAGAATTTCGCTGAATTCTTATATTAACCATAATGTAAAATGATCTGATCGGCTCCCTGTTCGCATTGCCCTAGAAGTATAATAGTGCATTTTACTCGCCATTTCATGTGCTTTGAGATGACGCTTAGCCCAATACGCCATCTGAAATAGGAGCGACGTAAATTGAACAAATGTGATAGAACTACGCTGAATTCCTATATTAACCATAATATAATATGATCTAATCGGATCAGTGGTTGCCCTTCCCTAGAAGTTTAATAGTGCATTTTACTCGCCATTGCACGCGCTTGAGATGCCGCTTATCCCAATACGCTATGTGAAATAGGAGCGACGTAAATTGAACAAATGTGATTGAATTTCGCTGAATTCTTATATTAACCATAATGTAAAATGATCTAATGGGGTCTCTGTTTGCCTTACCCTAGAAGTTTAATAGTGCATTTTACTCGCCCTTTCATGCGCTTTGAGATGCCGCTTAGTCCAATACGCTATCTGAAATAGGATCGACGTAAATTGATCAAATATGATAGAATTACGCTGCATTCTTATATTAACCGTAATATAAAATGATCTAATGGGGTCTCTGTTTGCCTTACCCTAGAAGTTTAATAGTGCATTTTACTCGGCATTTCATGCGCTTTGAGATGCCGCTTAGCCCAATACGCTATCTGAAATAGGATCGACGTAAATTGAACAAATGTGATAGAATTTCGCTGAATTCTTATATTAACCATAATGTAAAATGATCTGATCGGATCCCTGTTCGCACTGCCCTAGAAGTATAATAGTGCATTTTACTCGCCATTTCATGTGCTTTGAGATGACGCTTAGCCCAATACGCCATCTGAAATAGGAGCGACGTAAATTCAACAAATGTGATAGAACTACGCTGAATTCTTATATTAACCATAATATAATATGATATAATCGGATCTGTGGTTGCCCTTCCCTAGAAGTTTAATAGTGCATTTTACTCGCCATTGCACGCGCTTTGAGATGCCGCTTATCCCAATACGCTATGTGAAATAGGATCGACGTAAATTGAACAAATGTGATAGAATTCCGCTGAATTCTTATATTAACCATAATGTAAAATGATCTAATCGGCTCTCTGTTCGCCCTACCCTAGAAGTTTGATAGAGCATTTTACTCACCATTTCATGCGCTTTGAGATGCCGCTTTGCCCAATACGCTATCTGAATTAGGAGCGACGTAAATTGAACAAATGTGATAGAATTTCGCTGATTCTTAAATTAACCATAATATAAAATGATCGAATCGGGTCTCTGTTTGCCCTACCCTAGAAGAATAATAGTGCATTTTACTCGCCAGTTCATGTGCTTTGAGATGACGCGTAGCCCAATACGCTATCTGAAATAGGAGCGACGTAAAGTGAACAAATGTGATAGAACTACGCTGAATTCTTATATTAACCATAATATAAAATGATCTAATCGTGTCTCTGGTTGCCCTACCCTCGAAGTTTAATAGTGCATTTTACTCGCCATTTCATGCGCTATGAGATGCCGCTTTGCCCAATACGCTATCTGAAATAGGATCGACGTAAATTGAACAAATGTGATAGAATTTCGCTGAATTCTTATATTAACCCATAATGTAAAATGATCTAATCGGGTCTCTGTTCGCCCTACCCTAGAAGTTTAATATTGCATTTTACTCGTCATTTCATGCGCTGTGAGATGCCCCTTAGCCCAATACGCTATCTGAAATAGGATCGACGTAAATTGAACAAATGTGATAGAATTTCGCTGAATTCTTATATTAACCATAATGTAAAATGATCTAATCGGGTCTCTGTTCGCCCTACCCTAGAAGTTTAATATTGCATTTTACTCGTCATTTCATGCGCTGTGAGATGCCGCTTAGCCCAATACGCTATCTGAAATAGGAGCGACGTAAATTGAACAAATGTGATAGAATTTCGCTGAATTCTTATATTAACCATAATGTAAAATGATCTAATCGGCTCTCCGTTCGCCC
>CAKAJE020002129.1:0-62464 GCA_916610135.2 Macropis europaea
TATCTGTTTGCCTTATCCTAGAAGTTTAATAGTGCATTATACTCGCCATTTCATGCGCTTCGAGATGCCGCTTAGCTCAATACGCTATCTGAAATAGGAGCGACGAAAGTTGAACAAATGTGATAGAATTTCGCTGAATTCATTTATTAACCATAATGTAAAATGATCTAATCGGATCTCTGTTCGCCCGAGCCTAGAACTTTAATAGTGCATTTTATTCGCCATTTCAAACGCTTTGAGATGCCGCTTTGCCCAATACGCTATCTGAAATAGGAGCGACGTAAATTGAACAAATGTGATAGAATTTCACTGAATTCTTATATTAACCAAAATATAAAATGATCTAATCGGGTCTCTGATTGCCCTAGGATAGAAGTTAAATAGTGCATTTTACTCGCCATTCCGAACGCTTTAAGACGCCGCATAGCCCAGTTCGCTATCTGCAATAGGCGCGACGTAAATTGAACAAATGTGATAGAATTTTGCTGAATTCTTAAATTAACCATAGTACAAAATGATCTAATCGGGTCTCTGTTTGCTCTACCCTGGAAGTTTAATAGTGCATTTTGCTCGCCATTTCATGCGCTTTGAGATGCCGCTTAGCTCAATACGCTATTTGAAATAGGAGCGACGTAAGTTGAACAAATGTGATAGAATTTCGCTGAATTCTTAAATTAACCATAACATAAAATGATCTAATCGGGTCTCTGTTTGCCCTACCCTAGAAGTTTAATAGTGCACTTTGCTCGCCATTTCATGCGCTTTGAGATGCCGCTGAGCCCAATACGCTATTTGAAATAGGAGCGACGTAAATTGAACAAATGTGATAGAATTTCACTGAATTCTTATATTAACCAAAATATAAAACGATCTAATCGGGTCTCTGTTCGTCCTACCATAGAAGTCTAATGGTGCATTTCACTCGCCATTTCATGCGCTTTGCGATGCCGCTTAGCCCAATACGCTATCTGAAATAGGAGCGACGTAAGTTGAACAAATGTGATAGAATTTCGCTGAATTCTTTTATTAACCATAATGTAAAATGATCTGCTCGGGTCTCTGTTCGCCCTAGCCTAGAAGTTTAACAGTGCATTTCACTCGTCATTTCATGCGCTTTGAGATGCCGCTGAGCCCAATAAGCTATTTGTAATAGGAGCGACGTAAATTGAACAAATGTGATAGAATTTCGCTGAATTCTTACATTAACCATAATGTAAAATGATCTAATCGGGTCTCTGTTTGCACTACCCTAGAAGTTTAATAGTGCATTTCACTCGCCACTTCATGCGCTTTGAGATGCCACGAAGCACAATAAGTTATCTGTAATAGGAGCGACGTAAATTGAACAAATGTGATAGAATTTCGCTGAATTCTTGTATTAACCAAAATATAAAATGATCTAAACGGGTCTCTGATTGCCCTATCATAGAAGATTAGTAGTGCATTTTACTCGCCATTCCACGCGCTTTAAGATGCCGCCTAGCCCAGTACGCTATCTGAAATAGGAGCGACGTAACTTGAACAAATGTGATAGAATTACGCTGCATTCTTATATTAACCGTAATATAAAATGATCTAATCGGGTCTCTGTTTGCCTTATCCTAGAAGTTTAATAGCGCATTTTACTCGCCATTTCATGCGCTTTGAGATGCCGCTTAGCCCAATACGCTATCTGGAATAGGAGCGACGTAAATTGAACAAATGTGATAGAATTCCCGTGAATTCTTATATTAACCTTAATGTAAAATGATCCAATCGGGTCTCTGTTCGCCCTACCATAGAAGTCTAATAGTGCATTTCACTCGCCATTTCATGCGCTTTGAGATGCCGCTTAGCCCAATACGCTATCTGAAATAGGAGCGACGTAAGTTGAACAAATGTGATAGAATTACGCTGAATTCTTTTATTAACCATAACGTAAAATGATCTGCTCGGGTCTCTGTTCGCCCTAGCCTAGAAGTTTAATAGTGCATTTTATTCGCCATTTCATGCGCTTTGAGATGCCGCTTAGCCCAATACGCTATCTGAAATAGGAGCGACGTAAATTGAACAAATGTGATACTATTTCGCTGAAATCTTATATTAAACAAAATATAAAATGATCTAATCGGGTCTCTGTTTGCCCTACCCTAGAAGTTTAATAGTGCATTTCACTCGTCATTTCATGCGCTTTAAGATGCCGCCTAGCCCAGTACGCTATCTGAAATAGGAGCGACGTAACTTGAACAAATGTGATAGAATTACGCTGCATTCTTATATTAACCGTAATATAAAATGATCTAATCGGATCTCTGTTCGCCCGAGCCTAGAACTTTAATAGTGCATTTTATTCGCCATTTCAAACGCTTTGAGATGCCGCTTTGCCCAATACGCTATCTGAAATAGGAGCGACGCAAATTGAACAAATGTGATAGAATTTCACTGAATTCTTATATTAACCAAAATATAAAATGATCTAATCGGGTCTCTGATTGCCCTAGGATAGAAGTTTAATAGTGCACTTTATTCGCCACTTCATGCGCTTTGCGATGCCGCTTAGCTGAATACGCTATCTGAAAAAGGAGCGATGCAAATTGAACAAATGTGATACTATTTCCCTGAAATCTTATATTAAACAAAATATAAAATGATCTAATCGGGTCTCTGATTGCCCTATCATAGAAGTTTAATAGTGCATTTCACTCGCCACTCCACGCGCTTTAAGATGCCGCCTAGCCCAGTACGCTATCTGAAATAGGAGCGACGTAACTTGAACAAATGTGATAGAATCACGCTTCATTCTCATATTAACCGTAATATAAAATGATCTAATCGGGTCTCTGTTTGCCTTATCCTAGAAGTATAATAGTGCATTATACTCGCCATTTCACGCGATTTTAGATGCCGCTTAGCCCAGGACGCTATCTGAAATAGGAACGACGTAAATTGAAAAAATGTGAGAGAATTTTGCTGAATTCTTAAATTAACCATAATATAAAATGACCTAATCGGGTCTCTGTTTGCCCTACCATAGAAGTTTAATAGTGCATTTCACTCGTCATTTCATGCGCTTTGAGATGCCGCTAAGCCCAATAAGCTATCTGTAATAGAAGCGACGTAAATTGAACAAATGTGAAATAATTTCGTTGAATTCTTATATTAACCTTAATGTAAAATGATCTAATCGGGTCTCTGTTTGCCTTATCCTAGAAGTTTAATAGTGCATTATACTCGTCATTTCATGCGGATTGAGATGCCGCTAAGCCCAATAAGCTATCTGAAATAGGAGCGACGTAAATTGAACAAATGTGATAGAATTTCGCAGAATTCTTATATTAACCAAAATATAAAATGATCTAATCGGGTCTCTGTTCGCCCTAGCCTAGTAGTTTAATAGTGCATTTTATTCGCCATTTCGTGCGCTTTGAGATGCCGCTTAGCCGAATGCGCTATCTGAAATAGGAGCGACGTAAATTGAACAGATGTGATAGAATCTCCCTGAAATCTTATATTAACCATAATATAAAATGATCTAATCGGGTCTCTGTTCGCCCTAGCCTAGAAGTTTAATAGTGCATTTTATTCGCCATTTCATGCGCTTTTAGATGCCGCTTAGCCTAGGACGCTATCTGAAATAGGAGCGACGTAAATTGAACAAATGTGATAGAATTTCGCTGAATTCTTATATTAACCATAATATCAAAGGATCTAATCGGGTCTCTGTTCGCCCTACCCTAGGAGTTTAATAGCGCATTTCACTCGTCACTTCATGCGCTTTCAGATGCATCTTAGCCCAATACGCTATCTGAAATAGGAGCGACGTAAATTGAACAAATGTGATAGAATTTCCCTGAAATCTTATATTAAAAAAATATAAAATGATCTAATCGGGTCTCTGATTGCTCTATCATAGACGATTAGTAGTGCATTTTACTCGCCATTCCACGCGCTTTAAGATGCCGCCTAGCCCAGTACGCTATCTGAAATAGGAGCGACGTAACTTGAACAAATGTGATAGAATTACGCTGCATTCTTATATTAACCGTAATATAAAATGATCTAATCGGATCTCTGTTCGCCCGAGCCTAGAACTTTAATAGTGCATTTTATTCGCCATTTCAAACGCTTTGAGATGCCGCTTTGCCCAATACGCTATCTGAAATAGGAGCGACGCAAATTGAACAAATGTGATAGAATTTCACTGAATTCTTATATTAACCAAAATATAAAATGATCTAATCGGGTCTCTGATTGCCCTAGGATAGAAGTTTAATAGTGCACTTTATTCGCCACTTCATGCGCTTTGCGATGCCGCTTAGCTGAATACGCTATCTGAAAAAGGAGCGATGCAAATTGAACAAATGTGATACTATTTCCCTGAAATCTTATATTAAACAAAATATAAAATGATCTAATCGGGTCTCTGATTGCCCTATCATAGAAGTTTAGTAGTGCATTTTAGTCGCCATTCCACGCGCTTTAAGATGCCGCCTAGCCCAATAAGCTATCTGTAATAGGAGCGACGTAAATTTTACAAATGTGATAGAATTTCGTTGAATTCTTATATTAACCAAAATATAAAATGATCTAATTGGGTCTCTGATTGCCCTATCATAGAAGTTTAATAGTGCATTTTACTCGCCATTCCACTTGCTTTAAGATGCCGCGTAGCCCAGTACGCTATCTGAAATAGGAGCGACGTAACTTGAACAAATGTGATAGATTCACGCTGCATTCTTATATTAACCGTAATATAAAATGATCTAATCGGGTCTCTGTTTGCCCTACCCTAGAAGTTTAATAGTGCATTTCACTCGTCATTTCATGCGCTTTGAGATGCCGCTAAGCCCAATAAGCTATCTGTAATAGGAGCGACGTAAATTTTACAAATGTGATAGAATTTCGTTGAATTCTTATATTAACCAAAATATAAAATGATCTAATTGGGTCTCTGATTGCCCTATCATAGAAGTTTAATAGTGCATTTCACTCGCCATTCCACGCGCTTTAAGATGTCGCCTAGCCCAGTACGCTATCTGAAATAGGAGCGACGTAAATTGAACAAATGTGATAGAATTTCCGTGAATTCTTATATTAACCTTAATGTAAAATGATCTAATCGGGTCTCTGTTCGCCCTACCATAGAAGCCTAATAGTGCATTTCACTCGTCATTTCATGCGCTTTGAGATGCCGCTTAGCCCAATAAGCTATCTGTAATAGAAGCGACGTAAATTGAACAAATGTGAAAGAATTTCGTTGAATTCTTATATTAACCTTAATGTAAAATGATCTAATCGGTTCTCTGTTCGCCCTAGCCTAGAAGTTTAATAGTGCATTTTATTCGCCATTTCATGCGCTTTGAGATGCCTCTTAGCCGAATACGCTATCTGAAATAGGAGCGACGTAAATTGAACAAATGTGATAGAATTTCCGTGAATCCTTGTATTAACATTAATGTAAAATGATCTAATCGGGTCTCTGTTCGCCCTACCATAGAAGTCTAATGGTGCATTTCACTCGCCATTTCATGCGCTTTGAGATCCCGCTTAGCCCAATACGCCATCTGAAGTAGGAGCGACGTAAATTGAACAAATGTGATAGAATTTCCCTGAAATCTTATATTAATCAAAATATAAAATGATCTAATCGGGTCTCTGATTGCCCTATCATAGAAGATTAGTAGTGCATTTTACTCGCCATTCCACTCGCTTTAAGATGCCGCCTATCCCAGTACGCTATCTGAAATAGGAGCGACGTAACTTGAACAAATGTGATAGAATTACGCTGAATTCTTATATTAACCGTAATATAAAATGATCCAATCGGGTCTCTGTTTGCCTTATCCTAGAAATTTAATAGCGCATTTTACTCGCCATTTCATGCGCTTTGAGATGCCGCTTAGCCCAATACGCTATCTGGAATAGGAGCGACGTAAATTGAACAAATGTGATAGAATTCCCGTGAATTCTTATATTAACCTTAATGTAAAATGATCCAATCGGGTCTCTGTTCGCCCTACCATAGAAGTCTAATAGTGCATTTCACTCGCCATTCCACGCGCTTTAAGATGCCGCCTAGCCCAGTACGCTATCTGAAATAGGAGCGACGTAACTTGAACAAATGTGATAGAATCACGCTGCATTCTCATATTAACCGTAATATAAAATGATCTAATCGGGTCTCTGTTTGCCTTATCCTAGAAGTATAATAGTGCATTATACTCGCCATTTCACGCGATTTTAGATGCCGCTTAGCCCAGGACGCTATCTGAAATAGGAACGACGTAAATTGAAAAAATGTGAGAGAATTTTGCTGAATTCTTAAATTAACCATAATATAAAATGACCTAATCGGGTCTCTGTTTGCCCTACCCTAGAAGTTTAATAGTGCATTTCACTCGTCATTTCATGCGCTTTGAGATGCCGCTAAGCCCAATAAGCTATCTGTAATAGAAGCGACGTAAATTGAACAAATGTGAAAGAATTTCGTTGAATTCTTATATTAACCTTAATGTAAAATGATCTAATCGGGTCTCTGTTTGCCTTATCCTAGAAGTTTAATAGTGCATTATACTCGTCATTTCATGCGGATTGAGATGCCGCTAAGCCCAATAAGCTATCTGAAATAGGAGCGACGTAAATTGAACAAATGTGATAGAATTTCGCAGAATTCTTATATTAACCAAAATATAAAATGATCTAATCGGGTCTCTGTTCGCCCTAGCCTAGAGGTTTAATAGTGCATTTTATTCTCCATTTCATGCGCTTTGAGATGCCGCTTAGCCCAATACGCTATCTGAAATTGGAGGGACGTAAATTGAACAAATGTGATACTATTTCCCTGAAATCTTATATTAAACAAAATATAAAATGATCTAATCGGGTCTCTGATTGCCCTATCATAGAAGTTTAATAGTGCATTTCACTCGCCACTCCACGCGCTTTAAGATGCCGCCTAGCCCAGTACGCTATCTGAAATAGGAGCGACGTAACTTGAACAAATGTGATAGAATCACGCTTCATTCTCATATTAACCGTAATATAAAATGATCTAATCGGGTCTCTGTTTGCCTTATCCTAGAAGTATAATAGTGCATTATACTCGCCATTTCACGCGATTTTAGATGCCGCTTAGCCCAGGACGCTATCTGAAATAGGAACGACGTAAATTGAAAAAATGTGAGAGAATTTTGCTGAATTCTTAAATTAACCATAATATAAAATGACCTAATCGGGTCTCTGTTTGCCCTACCATAGAAGTTTAATAGTGCATTTCACTCGTCATTTCATGCGCTTTGAGATGCCGCTAAGCCCAATAAGCTATCTGTAATAGAAGCGACGTAAATTGAACAAATGTGAAATAATTTCGTTGAATTCTTATATTAACCTTAATGTAAAATGATCTAATCGGGTCTCTGTTTGCCTTATCCTAGAAGTTTAATAGTGCATTATACTCGTCATTTCATGCGGATTGAGATGCCGCTAAGCCCAATAAGCTATCTGAAATAGGAGCGACGTAAATTGAACAAATGTGATAGAATTTCGCAGAATTCTTATATTAACCAAAATATAAAATGATCTAATCGGGTCTCTGTTCGCCCTAGCCTAGTAGTTTAATAGTGCATTTTATTCGCCATTTCGTGCGCTTTGAGATGCCGCTTAGCCGAATGCGCTATCTGAAATAGGAGCGACGTAAATTGAACAGATGTGATAGAATCTCCCTGAAATCTTATATTAACCATAATATAAAATGATCTAATCGGGTCTCTGTTCGCCCTAGCCTAGAAGTTTAATAGTGCATTTTATTCGCCATTTCATGCGCTTTTAGATGCCGCTTAGCCTAGGACGCTATCTGAAATAGGAGCGACGTAAATTGAACAAATGTGATAGAATTTCGCTGAATTCTTATATTAACCATAATATCAAAGGATCTAATCGGGTCTCTGTTCGCCTACCCTAGGAGTTTAATAGCGCATTTCACTCGTCACTTCATGCGCTTTCAGATGCATCTTAGCCCAATACGCTATCTGAAATAGGAGCGACGTAAATTGAACAAATGTGATAGAATTTCCCTGAAATCTTATATTAAAAAAATATAAAATGATCTAATCGGGTCTCTGATTGCTCTATCATAGACGATTAGTAGTGCATTTTACTCGCCATTCCACGCGCTTTAATATGCCGCCTAGCCCAGTACGCTATCTGAAATAGGAGCGACGTAACTTGAACAAATGTGATAGAATTACGCTGCATTCTTATATTAACCGTAATATAAAATGATCTAATCGGGTATCTGTTTGCCTTATCCTAGAAGTTTAATAGTGCATTATACTCGCCATTTCATGCGCTTCGAGATGCCGCTTAGCTCAATACGCTATCTGAAATAGGAGCGACGAAAGTTGAACAAATGTGATAGAATTTCGCTGAATTCATTTATTAACCATAATGTAAAATGATCTAATCGGATCTCTGTTCGCCCGAGCCTAGAACTTTAATAGTGCATTTTATTCGCCATTTCAAACGCTTTGAGATGCCGCTTTGCCCAATACGCTATCTGAAATAGGAGCGACGTAAATTGAACAAATGTGATAGAATTTCACTGAATTCTTATATTAACCAAAATATAAAATGATCTAATCGGGTCTCTGATTGCCCTAGGATAGAAGTTAAATAGTGCATTTTACTCGCCATTCCGAACGCTTTAAGACGCCGCATAGCCCAGTTCGCTATCTGCAATAGGAGCGACGTAAATTGAACAAATGTGATAGAATTTTGCTGAATTCTTAAATTAACCATAGTACAAAATGATCTAATCGGGTCTCTGTTTGCTCTACCCTGGAAGTTTAATAGTGCATTTTGCTCGCCATTTCATGCGCTTTGAGATGCCGCTTAGCTCAATACGCTATTTGAAATAGGAGCGACGTAAGTTGAACAAATGTGATAGAATTTCGCTGAATTCTTAAATTAACCATAACATAAAATGATCTAATCGGGTCTCTGTTTGCCCTACCCTAGAAGTTTAATAGTGCACTTTGCTCGCCATTTCATGCGCTTTGAGATGCCGCTGAGCCCAATACGCTATTTGAAATAGGAGCGACGTAAATTGAACAAATGTGATAGAATTTCACTGAATTCTTATATTAACCAAAATATAAAACGATCTAATCGGGTCTCTGTTCGTCCTACCATAGAAGTCTAATGGTGCATTTCACTCGCCATTTCATGCGCTTTGCGATGCCGCTTAGCCCAATACGCTATCTGAAATAGGAGCGACGTAAGTTGAACAAATGTGATAGAATTTCGCTGAATTCTTTTATTAACCATAATGTAAAATGATCTGCTCGGGTCTCTGTTCGCCCTAGCCTAGAAGTTTAACAGTGCATTTCACTCGTCATTTCATGCGCTTTGAGATGCCGCTGAGCCCAATAAGCTATTTGTAATAGGAGCGACGTAAATTGAACAAATGTGATAGAATTTCGCTGAATTCTTACATTAACCATAATGTAAAATGATCTAATCGGGTCTCTGTTTGCACTACCCTAGAAGTTTAATAGTGCATTTCACTCGCCACTTCATGCGCTTTGAGATGCCACGAAGCACAATAAGTTATCTGTAATAGGAGCGACGTAAATTGAACAAATGTGATAGAATTTCGCTGAATTCTTGTATTAACCAAAATATAAAATGATCTAAACGGGTCTCTGATTGCCCTATCATAGAAGATTAGTAGTGCATTTTACTCGCCATTCCACGCGCTTTAAGATGCCGCCTAGCCCAGTACGCTATCTGAAATAGGAGCGACGTAACTTGAACAAATGTGATAGAATTACGCTGCATTCTTATATTAACCGTAATATAAAATGATCTAATCGGGTCTCTGTTTGCCTTATCCTAGAAGTTTAATAGCGCATTTTACTCGCCATTTCATGCGCTTTGAGATGCCGCTTAGCCCAATACGCTATCTGGAATAGGAGCGACGTAAATTGAACAAATGTGATAGAATTCCCGTGAATTCTTATATTAACCTTAATGTAAAATGATCCAATCGGGTCTCTGTTCGCCCTACCATAGAAGTCTAATAGTGCATTTCACTCGCCATTTCATGCGCTTTGAGATGCCGCTTAGCCCAATACGCTATCTGAAATAGGAGCGACGTAAGTTGAACAAATGTGATAGAATTACGCTGAATTCTTTTATTAACCATAACGTAAAATGATCTGCTCGGGTCTCTGTTCGCCCTAGCCTAGAAGTTTAATAGTGCATTTTATTCGCCATTTCATGCGCTTTGAGATGCCGCTTAGCCCAATACGCTATCTGAAATAGGAGCGACGTAAATTGAACAAATGTGATACTATTTCGCTGAAATCTTATATTAAACAAAATATAAAATGATCTAATCGGGTCTCTGTTTGCCCTACCCTAGAAGTTTAATAGTGCATTTCACTCGTCATTTCATGCGCTTTAAGATGCCGCCTAGCCCAGTACGCTATCTGAAATAGGAGCGACGTAACTTGAACAAATGTGATAGAATTACGCTGCATTCTTATATTAACCGTAATATAAAATGATCTAATCGGATCTCTGTTCGCCCGAGCCTAGAACTTTAATAGTGCATTTTATTCGCCATTTCAAACGCTTTGAGATGCCGCTTTGCCCAATACGCTATCTGAAATAGGAGCGACGCAAATTGAACAAATGTGATAGAATTTCACTGAATTCTTATATTAACCAAAATATAAAATGATCTAATCGGGTCTCTGATTGCCCTAGGATAGAAGTTTAATAGTGCACTTTATTCGCCACTTCATGCGCTTTGCGATGCCGCTTAGCTGAATACGCTATCTGAAAAAGGAGCGATGCAAATTGAACAAATGTGATACTATTTCCCTGAAATCTTATATTAAACAAAATATAAAATGATCTAATCGGGTCTCTGATTGCCCTATCATAGAAGTTTAGTAGGTGCATTTTAGTCGCCATTCCACGCGCTTTAAGATGCCGCCTAGCCCAATAAGCTATCTGTAATAGGAGCGACGTAAATTTTACAAATGTGATAGAATTTCGTTGAATTCTTATATTAACCAAAATATAAAATGATCTAATTGGGTCTCTGATTGCCCTATCATAAAGTTTAATAGTGCATTTTACTCGCCATTCCACGTGCTTTAAGATGCCGCGTAGCCCAGTACGCTATCTGAAATAGGAGCGACGTAACTTGAACAAATGTGATAGATTCACGCTGCATTCTTATATTAACCGTAATATAAAATGATCTAATCGGGTCTCTGTTTGCCCTACCCTAGAAGTTTAATAGTGCATTTCACTCGTCATTTCATGCGCTTTGAGATGCCGCTAAGCCCAATAAGCTATCTGTAATAGGAGCGACGTAAATTTTACAAATGTGATAGAATTTCGTTGAATTCTTATATTAACCAAAATATAAAATGATCTAATTGGGTCTCTGATTGCCCTATCATAGAAGTTTAATAGTGCATTTCACTCGCCATTCCACGCGCTTTAAGATGTCGCCTAGCCCAGTACGCTATCTGAAATAGGAGCGACGTAAATTGAACAAATGTGATAGAATTTCCGTGAATTCTTATATTAACCTTAATGTAAAATGATCTAATCGGGTCTCTGTTCGCCCTACCATAGAAGTCTAATAGTGCATTTCACTCGTCATTTCATGCGCTTTGAGATGCCGCTTAGGCCAATAAGCTATCTGTAATAGAAGCGACGTAAATTGAACAAATGTGAAAGAATTTCGTTGAATTCTTATATTAACCTTAATGTAAAATGATCTAATCGGTTCTCTGTTCGCCCTAGCCTAGAAGTTTAATAGTGCATTTTATTCGCCATTTCATGCGCTTTGAGATGCCTCTTAGCCGAATACGCTATCTGAAATAGGAGCGACGTAAATTGAACAAATGTGATAGAATTTCCGTGAATCCTTGTATTAACATTAATGTAAAATGATCTAATCGGGTCTCTGTTCGCCCTACCATAGAAGTCTAATGGTGCATTTCACTCGCCATTTCATGCGCTTTGAGATACCGCTTAGCCCAATACGCCATCTGAAGTAGGAGCGACGTAAATTGAACAAATGTGATAGAATTTCCCTGAAATCTTATATTAATCAAAATATAAAATGATCTAATCGGGTCTCTGATTGCCCTATCATAGAAGATTAGTAGTGCATTTTACTCGCCATTCCACTCGCTTTAAGATGCCGCCTATCCCAGTACGCTATCTGAAATAGGAGCGACGTAACTTGAACAAATGTGATAGAATTACGCTGAATTCTTATATTAACCGTAATATAAAATGATCCAATCGGGTCTCTGTTTGCCTTATCCTAGAAATTTAATAGCGCATTTTACTCGCCATTTCATGCGCTTTGAGATGCCGCTTAGCCCAATACGCTATCTGGAATAGGAGCGACGTAAATTGAACAAATGTGATAGAATTCCCGTGAATTCTTATATTAACCTTAATGTAAAATGATCCAATCGGGTCTCTGTTCGCCCTACCATAGAAGTCTAATAGTGCATTTCACTCGCCATTCCACGCGCTTTAAGATGCCGCCTAGCCCAGTACGCTATCTGAAATAGGAGCGACGTAACTTGAACAAATGTGATAGAATCACGCTTCATTCTCATATTAACCGTAATATAAAATGATCTAATCGGGTCTCTGTTTGCCTTATCCTAGAAGTATAATAGTGCATTATACTCGCCATTTCACGCGATTTTAGATGCCGCTTAGCCCAGGACGCTATCTGAAATAGGAACGACGTAAATTGAAAAAATGTGAGAGAATTTTGCTGAATTCTTAAATTAACCATAATATAAAATGACCTAATCGGGTCTCTGTTTGCCCTACCCTAGAAGTTTAATAGTGCATTTCACTCGTCATTTCATGCGCTTTGAGATGCCGCTAAGCCCAATAAGCTATCTGTAATAGAAGCGACGTAAATTGAACAAATGTGAAAGAATTTCGTTGAATTCTTATATTAACCTTAATGTAAAATGATCTAATCGGGTCTCTGTTTGCCTTATCCTAGAAGTTTAATAGTGCATTATACTCGTCATTTCATGCGGATTGAGATGCCGCTAAGCCCAATAAGCTATCTGAAATAGGAGCGACGTAAATTGAACAAATGTGATAGAATTTCGCAGAATTCTTATATTAACCAAAATATAAAATGATCTAATCGGGTCTCTGTTCGCCCTAGCCTAGAGGTTTAATAGTGCATTTTATTCTCCATTTCATGCGCTTTGAGATGCCGCTTAGCCCAATACGCTATCTGAAATTGGAGGGACGTAAATTGAACAAATGTGATACTATTTCCCTGAAATCTTATATTAAACAAAATATAAAATGATCTAATCGGGTCTCTGATTGCCCTATCATAGAAGTTTAATAGTGCATTTCACTCGCCACTCCACGCGCTTTAAGATGCCGCCTAGCCCAGTACGCTATCTGAAATAGGAGCGACGTAACTTGAACAAATGTGATAGAATCACGCTTCATTCTCATATTAACCGTAATATAAAATGATCTAATCGGGTCTCTGTTTGCCTTATCCTAGAAGTATAATAGTGCATTATACTCGCCAATTCACGCGATTTTAGATGCCGCTTAGCCCAGGACGCTATCTGAAATAGGAACGACGTAAATTGAAAAAATGTGAGAGAATTTTGCTGAATTCTTAAATTAACCATAATATAAAATGACCTAATCGGGTCTCTGTTTGCCCTACCATAGAAGTTTAATAGTGCATTTCACTCGTCATTTCATGCGCTTTGAGATGCCGCTAAGCCCAATAAGCTATCTGTAATAGAAGCGACGTAAATTGAACAAATGTGAAAGAATTTCGTTGAATTCTTATATTAACCTTAATGTAAAATGATCTAATCGGGTCTCTGTTTGCCTTATCCTAGAAGTTTAATAGTGCATTATACTCGTCATTTCATGCGGATTGAGATGCCGCTAAGCCCAATAAGCTATCTGAAATAGGAGCGACGTAAATTGAACAAATGTGATAGAATTTCGCAGAATTCTTATATTAACCAAAATATAAAATGATCTAATCGGGTCTCTGTTCGCCCTAGCCTAGTAGTTTAATAGTGCATTTTATTCGCCATTTCGTGCGCTTTGAGATGCCGCTTAGCCGAATGCGCTATCTGAAATAGGAGCGACGTAAATTGAACAGATGTGATAGAATCTCCCTGAAATCTTATATTAACCATAATATAAAATGATCTAATCGGGTCTCTGTTCGCCCTAGCCTAGAAGTTTAATAGTGCATTTTATTCGCCATTTCATGCGCTTTTAGATGCCGCTTAGCCTAGGACGCTATCTGAAATAGGAGCGACGTAAATTGAACAAATGTGATAGAATTTCGCTGAATTCTTATATTAACCATAATATCAAAGGATCTAATCGGGTCTCTGTTCGCCCTACCCTAGGAGTTTAATAGCGCATTTCACTCGTCACTTCATGCGCTTTCAGATGCATCTTAGCCCAATACGCTATCTGAAATAGGAGCGACGTAAATTGAACAAATGTGATAGAATTTCCCTGAAATCTTATATTAAAAAAATATAAAATGATCTAATCGGGTCTCTGATTGCTCTATCATAGACGATTAGTAGTGCATTTTACTCGCCATTCCACGCGCTTTAATATGCCGCCTAGCCCAGTACGCTATCTGAAATAGGAGCGACGTAACTTGAACAAATGTGATAGAATTACGCTGCATTCTTATATTAACCGTAATATAAAATGATCTAATCGGGTATCTGTTTGCCTTATCCTAGAAGTTTAATAGTGCATTATACTCGCCATTTCATGCGCTTCGAGATGCCGCTTAGCTCAATACGCTATCTGAAATAGGAGCGACGAAAGTTGAACAAATGTGATAGAATTTCGCTGAATTCTTTTATTAACCATAATGTAAAATGATCTAATCGGATCTCTGTTCGCCCGAGCCTAGAACTTTAATAGTGCATTTTATTCGCCATTTCAAACGCTTTGAGATGCCGCTTTGCCCAATACGCTATCTGAAATAGGAGCGACGTAAATTGAACAAATGTGATAGAATTTCACTGAATTCTTATATTAACCAAAATATAAAATGATCTAATCGGGTCTCTGATTGCCCTAGGATAGAAGTTAAATAGTGCATTTTACTCGCCATTCCGAACGCTTTAAGACGCCGCATAGCCCAGTTCGCTATCTGCAATAGGCGCGACGTAAATTGAACAAATGTGATAGAATTTTGCTGAATTCTTAAATTAACCATAGTACAAAATGATCTAATCGGGTCTCTGTTTGCTCTACCCTGGAAGTTTAATAGTGCATTTTGCTCGCCATTTCATGCGCTTTGAGATGCCGCTTTGCTCAATACGCTATTTGAAATAGGAGCGACGTAAGTTGAACAAATGTGATAGAATTTCGCTGAATTCTTAAATTAACCATAACATAAAATGATCTAATCGGGTCTCTGTTTGCCCTACCCTAGAAGTTTAATAGTGCACTTTGCTCGCCATTTCATGCGCTTTGAGATGCCGCTGAGCCCAATACGCTATCTGAAATAGGAGCGACGTAAATTGAACAAATGTGATAGAATTTCACTGAATTCTTATATTAACCAAAATATAAAACGATCGAATCGGGTCTCTGTTCGTCCTACCATAGAAGTCTAATGGTGCATTTCACTCGCCATTTCATGCGCTTTGCGATGCCGGCTTAGCCCAATACGCTATCTGAAATAGGAGCGACGTAAGTTGAACAAATGTGATAGAATTTCGCTGAATTCTTTTATTAACCATAATGTAAAATGATCTGCTCGGGTCTCTGTTCGCCCTAGCCTAGAAGGTTTAACAGTGCATTTCACTCGTCATTTCATGCGCTTTGAGATGCCGCTGAGCCAATAAAGCTATTTGTAATAGGAGCGACGTAAATTGAACAAATGTGATAGAATTTCGCTGAATTCTTAAATTAACCATAATGTAAAATGATCTAATCGGGTCTCTGTTTGCACTACCCTAGAAGTTTAATAGTGCATTTCACTCGTCACTTCATGCGCTTTGAGATGCCACGAAGCACAATAAGATATCTGTAATAGGAGCGACGTAAATTGAACAAATGTGATAGAATTTCGCTGAATTCTTATATTAACCAAAATATAAAATGATCTAACGGGTCTCTGATTGCCCTATCATAGAAGATTAGTAGTGCATTTTTACTCGCCATTCCACGCGCTTTAAGATGCCGCCTAGCCCAGTACGCTATCTGAAATAGGAGCGACGTAACTTGAACAAATGTGATAGAATTACGCTGCATTCTTATATTAACCGTAATATAAATGATCTAATCGGGTCTCTGTTTGCCTTATCCTAGAAGTTTAATAGCGCATTTTACTCGCCATTTCATGCGCTTTGAGATGCCGCTTAGCCCAATACGCTATCTGGAATAGGAGCGACGTAAATTGAACAAATGTGATAGAATTCCCGTGAATTCTTATATTAACCTTAATGTAAAATGATCCAATCGGGTCTCTGTTCGCCCTACCATAGAAGTCTAATAGTGCATTTCACTCGCCATTTCATGCGCTTTGAGATGCCGCTTAGCCCAATACGCTATCTGAAATAGGAGCGACGTAAGTTGAACAAATGTGATAGAATTACGCTGAATTCTTTTATTAACCATAACGTAAAATGATCTGCTCGGGTCTCTGTTCGCCCTAGCCTAGAAGTTTAATAGTGCATTTTATTCGCCATTTCATGCGCTTTGAGATGCCGCTTAGCCCAATACGCTATCTGAAATTGGAGCGACGTAAATTGAACAAATGTGATACTATTTCGCTGAAATCTTATATTAAACAAAGTATAAAATGATCTAATCGGGTCTCTGTTTGCCCTACCCTAGAAGTTTAATAGTGCATTTTACTCGCCATTTCATGCGCTTTTCGATGCCGCCTAGCCCAGTACGCTATCTGAAATAGGAGCGACATAAATTGAACAAATGTGAGAGAATTTTGCTGAATTCTTAAATTAACCACAATATAAAATGATCTAATCGGGTCTCTGTTTGCCCTACCCTAGTAGTTTAATAGTGCATTTTACTCGCCATTTCATGCGCTTTTCGATGCCGCTTATCCCAATACGCTATCTGAAATAGGAGCGACGTACGTTGAACAAATGTGATAGAATTTCGCTGAATTCATTTAAGAACCATAATGTAAAATGATCAAATCGGATCTCTGTTTGCCCTACCCTAGAAGTTTAATAGTGCATTTTACTCGCCATTTCATGCGCCTTCAGATGCCGTTTAGCCCAATAAGCTATCTGAAATAGGAGCGACGTAAATTGAACAAATGTGATAGAATTTCCCTGAAATCTTATATTAAACAAAATATAAAATGATCTAATCGGGTCTCTGATTGCCCTATCATTGAAGTTTAACAGTGCATTTCACTCGTCATTTCATGCGCTTTGACATGCCGCTTAGCCCAATAAGCTATCTGAAATAGGAGCGACGTAAATTGAACAAATGTGATAGAATTTCCCAGAAATCTTATATTAAACAAAATATAAAATGAGCTAATCGGGTCTCTGATTGCCCTATCATAAAAGTTGAGCAGTGCATTTTACTCGCCATTCCACGCACTTTAAGATGGCGCCTAGCCCAGTACGCTATCTGAAATAGGAGCGACGTAAGTTGAACAAATGTGATAGAATTTCGCTGAATTCTTTTATTAACCATAATGTAAAATGATCTAATCGGGTCTCTGTTCGCCCTAACCTGGAACTTTAATAGTGCATTTTATTCGCACATTTCATACGCTTTGAGATGCCGCTTTGCCCAATACGCTATCTGAAATAGGAGCGACGTAAATTGAACAAATGTGATAGAATTTCACTGAATTCTTATATTAACCAAAATATAAAATGATCTAATCGGGTCTCTGATTGCCCGAGGATAGAAGTTTAATAGTGCATTTTGCTCGCCATTTCATGCGCTTTGAGATGCCGCTGAGCCCAATACGCTACTTGAAATAGGAGCGACGTAAATTGAACAAATGTGATAGAATTTCACTGAATTCTTATATTAACCAAAATATAAAATGATCTAATCGTGTCTCTGTTCGCCCTACCATAGAAGTCTAATGGTGCATTTCACTCGCCATTTCATGCGCTTTGAGATGCCGCTTAGCCCAATACGCTATCTGGAATAGGAGCGACGTAAATTGAACAAATGTGAGAGAATTTTGCTGAATTCTTAAATTAACCATAATATAAAATGACCTAATCGGGTCTCTGTTTGCCCTACCCTAGAAGTTTAATAGTGCATTTCACTCGTCATTTCATGCGCTTTGAGATGCCGCTAAGCCCAATAAGCTATCTGTAATAGAAGCGACGTAAATTGAACAAATGTGAAAGAATTTCGTTGAATTCTTATATTAACCTTAATGTAAAATGATCTAATCGGGTCTCTGTTTGCCTTATCCTAGAAGTTTAATAGTGCATTATACTCGTCATTTCATGCGGATTGAGATGCCGCTAAGCCCAATAAGCTATCTGAAATAGGAGCGACGTAAATTGAACAAATGTGATAGAATTTCGCAGAATTCTTATATTAACCAAAATATAAAATGATCTAATCGGGTCTCTGTTCGCCCTAGCCTAGTAGTTTAATAGTGCATTTTATTCGCCATTTCATGCGCTTTGAGATGCCGCTTAGCCGAATACGCTATCTGAAATAGGAGCGACGTAAATTGAACAGATGTGATAGAATCTCCCTGAAATCTTATATTAACCATAATATAAAATGATCTAATCGGGTCTCTGTTCGCCCTAGCCTAGTAGTTTAATAGTGCATTTTATTCGCCACTTTATGCGCTTTGAGATGCCGCTTAGCCGAATACGCTATCTGAAATAGGAGCGACGTAAATTGAACAGATGTGATAGAATCTCCCTGAAATCTTATATTAACCATAATATAAAATTATCTAATCGGGTCTCTGTTCGCCCTAGCCTAGAAGTTTAATAGTGCATTTTATTCGCCAATTCATGCGCTTTTAGATGCCGCTTAGCCTAGGACGCTATCTGAAATAGGAACGACGTAACTTGAACAAATGTGATAGAATTCCCGTGAATTCTTATATTAACCTTAATGTAAAATGATCCAATCGGGTCTCTGTTCGCCCTACCATAGAAGTCTAATAGTGCATTTCACTCGCCATTTCATGCGCTTTGAGATGCCGCTTAGCCCAATACGCTATCTGAAATAGGAGCGACGTAAGTTGAACAAATGTGATAGAATTTCGCAGAATTCTTATATTAACCAAAATATAAAATGATCTAATCGGGTCTCTGTTCGCCCTAGCCTAGTAGTTTAATAGTGCATTTTATTCGCCATTTTATGCGCTTTGAGATGCCGCTTAGCCGAATACGCTATCTGAAATAGGAGCGACGTAAATTGAACAGATGTGATAGAATCTCCCTGAAATCTTATATTAACCATAATATAAAATGATCTAATCGGGTCTCTGTTCGCCCTAGCCTAGAAGTTTAATAGTGCATTTTATTCGCCTTTTCATGCTATTTAGATGCCGCTTAGCCTAGGACGCTATCTGAAATAGGAACGACGTAAATTGAACAAATGTGATAGAATTTCACTGAATTCTTAAATTAACCATAATATAAAATGATCTAATCGGGTCTCTGTTTGCCCTACCGTAGAAGTTTAATAGTGCATTTTACTCGCCATTGCATGTGCTTTGAGATGCCGCTAAGCCCAATAAGCTATCTGTAATAGGAGCGACGTAAATTTTACAAATGTGATAGAATTTCGTTGAATTCTTATATTAACCAAAATATAAAATGATCTAATCGGGTCTCTGATTGCCCTATCATAGAAGTTTAATAGTGCATTTTACTCACCATTCCACGCGCTTTAAGATGCCGCCTAGCCCAGTACGCTATCTGAAATAGGAGCGACGTAACTTGAACAAATGTGATAGAATCACGCTGCATTCTTATATTAACCGTAATATAAAATGATCTAATCGGGTCTCTGTTTGCCTTATCCTAGAAGAATAATAGTGCATTATACTCGCCATTTCATGCGCTTTTAGATGCCGCTTAGCCTAGGACGCTATCTGAAATAGGAACGACGTAAATTGAACAAATGTGATAGAATTTCACTGAATTCTTAAATTAACCATAATATAAAATGATCTAATCGGGTCTCTGTTTGCCCTACCCTAGAACTTTAGTAGTGCATTTTACTCGCCATTCCACGAGCTTTAAGATGCCGCCTAGCACAGTACGCTATCTGAAATACGAGCGACGTATGTTGAACAAATGTGATAGAATTTTGCTGAATTCTTAAATTAACCAAAATATAAAATGATCTAATCGGGTCTCTGTTTGCCTTATCCTAGAAGTTTAGTAGTGCATTTCACTCGCCATTCCACGCGCTCTAAGATGCCGCCTAGCCCAGTGCGCTACCTGAAATAGGAGCGACGTAAGTTGAACAAATGTGACAGAATTACGCTGAATTCTTATATTAACCGTAATATAAAATGATCTAATCGGGTCTCTGTTTGCCTTATCCTAGAAGTTTGATAGTGCATTTTACTGGCCATTTCATGCGCTTTGAGATGCCGCTTAGCCCAATACGCTATCTGAAATAGGAGCGACGTAAATTGAACAAATGTGATAGAATTTTGCTGAATTCTTAAATTAACCACAATATAAAATGATCTAATCTGGTCTCTGTTTGCCCTACCCTAGTAGTTTAATTGTTCATTTTACTCGCCATTTCATGCGCTTTTCGATGCCGCTTATCCCAATACGCTATCTGAAATAGGAGCGACGTACGTTGAACAAATGTGATAGAATTTCGCTGAATTCTTTTAAGAACCATAATGTAAAATGATCTAATCGGATCTCTGTTCGCCCTAGCCTAGAAGTTTAATAGCGCATTTTATTCGCCATTTCATGCGCCTTGAGATGCCGCTTAGCCCAATACGCTATCTGGAATAGGAGCGACGTAAATTGAACAAATGTGATAGAATTTCCCTGAATTCTTATATTAACCTTACTGTAAAATGATGTAATCGGGCCTCTGTTTGCCCTATCATAGAAGTTTAACAGTGCATTTTACTCGCCATTTCATGCGCTTTGAGATGCCGCATAGCCCAATACGCTATCTGAAATAGGAGCGACGTAAATTGAACAAATGTTATAGAATTTCGTTGAATTCTTAAATTAACCATAATATAAAATGATCTAATCGGGTCTCTGTTCGCCCTACCATAGAAGTCTAATAGTGCATTTCACTCGCCATTCCACGCGCTTTAAGATGCGGCCGAACCCAGTACGCTATCTGAAATAGGAGCGACGTAAATTGAACAAATGTGATAGAATTTTGCTGAAATCTTAAATTAACCATAATATAAAATGATCTAATCGGGTCTCTGCTTGCCCTACCCTAGAAGTTTAATAGTGCATTTTAGTAGCCATTTCATGCGCTTTGAGATGCCGCTTCGCCCAATACGCTATCTGAAATGGGAGCGACGTAAATTGAACAAATGTGATAGAATTTCCCTGAATTCTTATATTAACCTTAATGTAAAATGATCTAGTCGGGTCTCTGTTCGCCCTACCATAGAAATCTAATAGTGCATTTTACTCGCCATTTCATGCGCTTTGAGATGCCGCTTAGCCCAATACGCTATCTGAAACAGGAGCGACGTAAGTTGAAGAAATGTGATAGAATTTCGCTGAATTCTTTTATTAACCATAATGTAAAATGATCTGATCGGGTCTCTGTTCGGCCTAGCCTAGAAGTTTAAGAGTTCATTTTATTCGCCATTTCATGCGCTTTGATATGTCGCATATCCGAATACGCTATCTGAAATAGGAGCGACGTAAATTGAACAAATGCGATAGAATTTCCCTGAAATCTTATATTAAACAAAATATAAAATGATCTAATCGGGTCTCTGATTGCCCTATCATAGAAGTTTAGTAGTGCATTTTACCCGCCATTCCACGCGCTTTATGATGCCGCCTATCCCAGTACGGTATCTGAAATAGGAGCAACGTAAGTTGAACAAATGTGATAGAATTACGCTGAATTCTTATATTATCCGTAATATAAAATGATGTAATCGGGCCTCTGTTTGCCCTATCATAGAAGTTTGATAGTGCATTTTACTCGCCATTTCATGTGCTTTAAGCTGCCGCATAGCCCAATACGCTATCTGAAATAGGAGCGACGTAAATTGAACAAATGTGATAGAATTTCACTGAATTCTTAAATTAACCATAATATAAAATGATCTAATCGGGTCTCTGTTTGCCCTACCGTAGAAGTTTAATAGTGCATTTTACTTGCCATTTCATGCGCTTTGAGATGCCGCTTAGCCCAATACGCTATCTGAAATAGGAGCGACGTAAATTGAACAAATGTGATAGAATTTCCCTGAAATCTTATATTAAACAAAATATAAAATGATCTAATCGGGTCTCTGATTGCCCTATCATAGAAGATTAGTAGTGCATTTTACTCGCCATTCCACGCGCTTTAAGATGCCGCCTAGCCCAGTACGCTATCTGAAATATGAGCGACGTAACTTGAACAAATGTGATAGAATTTCCCTGAAATCTTATATTAAACAAAATATAAAATGATCTAATCGGGTATCTGATTGCCCTATCATAGAAGATTAGTAGTGCATTTTACTCGCCATTCCACGCGCTTTAAGATGCCGCCTAGCTCAGTACGCTATCTGAAATATGAGCGACGTAACTTGAACAAATGTGATAGAATTTCCCTGAATTCTTATATTAAGCTTAATGTAAAATGATCTAATCGTGTCTCTGTTCGCCCTACCATAGAAGTCTAATAGTGCATTTCACTCGCCATTTCATGCGCTTTGAGATGCCGCTTAGCACAATACGCTATTTGAAATAGGGGCGACGTAAATTGATCAAATGTGATAGAATTACGCTGAATTCTTATATTATCCGTAATATAAAATGATCTAATCGGGTCTCTGTTTGCCTTATCCTAGAAGTTTAATAGTGCATTTTACTCGCCATTTCATGCGCTTTGAGATGCCGCTTAGCCCAATACGCTATCTGAAATAGGAGCGACGTAAATTGAACAAATGTGATAGAATTTCCCTGAAATCTTATATTAAACAAAATATAAAATGATCTAATCGGGTATCTGATTGCCCTATCATAGAAGATTAGTAGTGCATTTTACTCGCCATTCCACGCGCTTTAAGATGCCGCCTAGCCCAGTACGCTATCTGAAATATGAGCGACGTAACTTGAACAAATGTGATAGAATTACGCTGCATTCTTAAATTAACCATAATAACAAATGATCTAATCGGGTCTCTGTTTGCCCTACCCTAGAAGTTTAACAGTGCATTTTACTCGTAATTTCATGCGCTTTGAGATGCCGCATAGCCCAATACGCTATCTGAAATAGGAGCGACGTAAATTGAACAAATGTGATAGAATTTCTGTGAATTCTTATATTAACCTCAATGTAAAATGATCTAATCGGCTCTCTGTTCGCCCTACCATAGAAGTCATACAGTGCATTTCACTCGCCATTTCATGCGCTTTGAGATGCCGCTTAGCCCAATACGCTATCTGAAATAGGAGCGACCTAAATTGAACGAATGTGATAGAATTTCGCTCAATTCTTAAATTAACCATAATATAAAATGATCTAATCGGGTCTCTGTTTGCCGTACCCTAGAACTTTAATAGTGCATTTTACTCGTCATTTCATGCGCTTTGAGATGCCGCTTAGCCTAATACGCTATCTGAAATAGGAGCGATATAAGTTGAACAAATGTGATAGAATTTCGCTGAACTGTTTTATTAACCATAATGTAAAATGATCTAATCGGATCTCCGTTCGCCCTAGCCTAGAACTTTAATAGTGCATTTTATTCGCCATTTCATACGCTTTGAGATGCCGCTTTGCCCAATACGCTATCTGAAATAGAAGCGACGTAAATTGAACAAATGTGATAGAATTTTGCTGAATTCTTAAATTAACCATAATATAAAATGATCTAATCGGGTGTCTGTTTGCCCTACCCTAGAAGCTTAATATTGCATTTTACTCGCCATTTCATGCGCTTTGAGTTGCCGCTTAGCCCAATACGCTATCTGAAATAGGAGCGACGTAAATTGAACAAATGTGATAGAATTTTGCTGAATTCTTAAATTAACCATAATATAAAATGATCTAATCGGGTGTCTGTTTGCCCTACCCTAGAAGCTTAATATTGCGTTTTACTCGCCATTTCATGCGCTTTGAGCTGCCGCTTAGCCCAATACGCTATCTGAAATAGGAGCGACCTAAATTGAACGAATGTGATAGAATTCTGTTGAATTCTTAAATTAACCATAATATAAAATGATCTAATCGAGTCTCTGCTTGCCCTACCCTAGAAGTTTAATAGTGCATTTTACTCGTCATTTCATGCGCTTTGAGATGCCTCTTTGCCCAATACGCTATCTGAAATAGGAGCGACGTAAATTGAACGAATGTGATAGAATTTCGCTCAATTCTTAAATTAACCATAATATAAAATGATCTAATCGGGTCTCTGTTTGCCGTACCCTAGAGCTTTAATAGTGCATTTTACTCGTCATTTCATGCGCTTTGAGATGCCGCTTAGCCTAATACGCTATCTGAAATAGGAGCGATATAAGTTGAACAAATGTGATAGAATTTCGCTGAACTCTTTTATTAACCATCATGTAAAATGATCTAATCGGATCTCTGTTCGCCCTAGCCTAGAACTTTAATAGTGCATTTTATTCGCCATTTCATACGCTTTGAGGTGCCGCTTTTCCCAATACGCTATCTGAAATAGGAGCGACGTAAATTGAACAAATGTGATAGAATTTCCCTGAAATCTTATATTAAACAAAATATAAAATGATCTAATCGGGTCTCTGATTGCCCTATCATAAAAGTTTAGCAGTGCATGTTACTCGCCATTCCACGCGCTTTAAGATGCCGCCTAGCCTAGTACGCTATCTAAATTAGCAGCGACGTAAGTTGAACAAATGTGATAGAATTACGCTGAATTCTTATATTAATCGTAATATAAAATAATCTAATCGGGTCTCTGTTTGCCTTATCCTAGAAGTTTAGTATTGCATTTTACTCGCCATTTCATGCGCTTTGATATACCGCTTAGCCCAATACGCTATCTGAAATAGGAGCGACGTAAGTTGAACAAATGTGATAGAATTTCGCTGAATTCTTTTATTAACCATAATGTAAAATGATCTGATCGGGTCTCTGTTCGCCCTAGCCTAGAAGTTTAAGAGTGCATTTTATTCGCCATTTCATGCGCTTTGAGATGCCGCTTAGCCGAATACGCTATCTGAAATAGGAGCGACGTAAATTGAACAAATGCGATAGAATTTCCCTGAAATCTTATATTAAACAAAATATAAAATGATTTAATCGGGTCTCTGGTTAACCTATCATAGAAGTTTAGTAGTGCATTTTACTCGCCATTCCACGCGCTTTATGATGCCGCCTAGCCCAGTACGGTATCTGAAATAGGAGCTACGTAAGTTGAACAAATGTGATAGAATTACGCTGCATTCTTATATTAACCGTAATATAAAATGATGTAATCGGGCCTCTGTTTGCCCTATCGTAGAAGTTTGATAGTGCATTATACTCGCCATTTCATGTGCTTTAAGCTGCCGCATAGCCCAATACGCTATCTGGAATAGGAGCGACGTAAATTGAACAAATGTGATAGAATTTCCCTGAATTTTTATATTAACCTTAATGTAAAATGATCTAATCGTGTCTCTGTTCGCCCTGCCATAGAAGTCTAATAGCGCATTTCACTCGCCATTTCATGCGCTTTGAGATGCCGCTTAGCACAATACGCTGTTTGAAATAGGGGCGACGTAAATTGAACAAATGTGATAGAATTACGCTGAATTCTTATATTATCCGTAATATAAAATGATCTAATCGGGTCTCTGTTTGCCTTATCCTAGAAGTTTAATAGTGCATTTTACTCGCCATTTCATGCGCTTTGAGATGCCGCTTAGCCCAATACGCTATCTGGAATAGGAGCGACGTAAATTGAACAAATGTGATAGAATTTCCCTGAATTCTTATATTAACCTTAATGTAAAATGATGTAATCGGGCCTCTGTTTGCCCTATCATAGAAGTTTAACAGTGCATTTTACTCGCCATTTCATGCGCTTTGAGATGCCTCATAGCCCAATACGCTATCTCAAATAGGAGCGACGTAAATTGAACAAATGTTATAGAATTTCGCTGAATTCTTAAATTAACCATAATATAAAATGATCTAATCGGGTCTCTGTTCGCCCTACCATAGAAGTCTAATAGTGCATTTCACTCGCCATTCCACGCGCTTTAAGATGCGGCCGAACCCAGTACGCTATCTGAAATAGGAGCGACGTAAATTGAACAAATGTGATAGAATTTTGCTGAAATCTTAAATTGACCATAATATAAAATGATCTAATCGGGTCTCTGCTTGCCCTACCCTAGAAGTTTAATAGTGCATTTTAGTCGCCATTTCATGCGCTTTGAGATGCCGCTTCGCCCAATACGCTACCTGAAATGGGAGCGACGTAAATTGAATAAATGTGATAGAATTTCCCTGAAATCTTATATTAAACAAAATATAAAATGATCTAATCGGGTCTCTGATTGCCCTATCATAGAAGTTTAGTAGTGCATATTACTCGCCATTCCACGCGCTTTAAGATGCCGCCTAGCCCAGTACGCTATCTGAAATAGGAGCGACGTAAATTGAACAAATGTGATAAAATTTTGCTGACATCTTAAATTAACCATAATATAAAATGATCTCATCGGGTCTCTGTTTGCCTTATCCTAGAAGTTTGATAGTGCATTTTACTGGCCATTTCATGCGCTTTGAGATGCCGCTTAGCCCAATACGCTATCTGAAATAGGAGCGACGTAAATTGAACAAATGTGATAGAATTTTGCTGAATTCTTAAATTAACCACAATATAAAATGATCTAATCGGGTCTCTGTTTGCCCTACCCTAGTAGTTTAATAGTGCATTTTACTCGCCATTTCATGCGCTTTTCGATGCCGCTTATCCCAATACGCTATCTGAAATAGGAGCGACGTACGTTGAACAAATGTGATAGAATTTCGCTGAATTCTTTTAAGAACCATAATGTAAAATGATCAAATCGGATCTCTGTTTGCCCTACCCTAGAAGTTTAATAGTGCATTTTACTCGCCATTTCATGCGCCTTCAGATGCCGTTTAGCCCAATAAGCTATCTGAAATAGGAGCGACGTAAATTGAACAAATGTGATAGAATTTCCCTGAAATCTTATATTAAACAAAATATAAAATGATCTAATCGGGTCTCTGATTGCCCTATCATTGAAGTTTAACAGTGCATTTCACTCGTCATTTCATGCGCTTTGACATGCCGCTTAGCCCAATAAGCTATCTGAAATAGGAGCGACGTAAATTGAACAAATGTGATAGAATTTCCCTGAAATCTTATATTAAACAAAATATAAAATGAGCTAATCGGGTCTCTGATTGCCCTATCATAAAAGTTGAGCAGTGCATTTTACTCGCCATTCCACGCACTTTAAGATGGCGCCTAGCCCAGTACGCTATCTGAAATAGGAGCGACGTAAGTTGAACAAATGTGATAGAATTTCGCTGAATTCTTTTATTAACCATAATGTAAAATGATCTAATCGGGTCTCTGTTCGCCCTAACCTAGAACTTTAATAGTGCATTTTATTCGCACATTTCATACGCTTTGAGATGCCGCGTTGCCCAATACGCTATCTGAAATAGGAGCGACGTAAATTGAACAAATGTGATAGAATTTCACTGAATTCTTATATTAACCAAAATATAAAATGATCTAATCGGGTCTCTGATTGCCCGAGGATAGAAGTTTAATAGTGCATTTTGCTCGCCATTTCATGCGCTTTGAGATGCCGCTGAGCCCAATACGCTACTTGAAATAGGAGCGACGTAAATTGAACAAATGTGATAGAATTTCACTGAATTCTTATATTAACCAAAATATAAAATGATCTAATCGTGTCTCTGTTCGCCCTACCATAGAAGTCTAATGGTGCATTTCACTCGCCATTTCATGCGCTTTGAGATGCCGCTTAGCCCAATACGCTATCTGAAATAGGAGCGACGTAAGTTGAACAAATGTGATAGAATTTCGCTGAATTCTTTTATTAACCATAATGTAAAATGATCTGCTCGGGTCTCTGTTCGCCCTAGCCTAGAAGTTTAATAGTGCATTTCACTCGTCATTTCATGCGCTTTGAGATGCCGCTGAGCCCAATAAGCTACCTGTTATAGGAGCGACGTAAATTGAACAAATGTGATAGAATTTCGCTGAATTCTTAAATTAACCATAATATAAAATAACCTAATCGTGTCTCTGTTTGCCCTACCCTAGAAGTTTAATAGTGCATTGCACTCGTCATTTCATGCGCTTTGAGATGCCGCTAAGCCCAATAAGCTATCTGTAATAGAAGCGACGTAAATTGAACAAATGTGATAGAATTTCGTTGAATTCTTATATTAACCAAAATATAAAATGATCTAATCGGGTCTCTGATTGCCCTATCATAGAAGTTTAATAGTGCATTTTACTCGACATTTCATGCGCCTTCAGATGCCGCTTAGCCCAATAAGCTATCTGAAATAGGAGCGACGTAAATTGAACAAATGTGATAGAATTTCCCTGAAATCTTATATTAAACAAAATATAAAATGATCTAATCGGGTCTCTGATTGCCCTATCATAGAAGTTTAGTAGTGCATTTTACTCGCCATTCCACGAGCTTTAAGATGCCGCCTAGCACAGTACGCTATCTGAAATACGAGCGACGTAAATTGAACAAGTGTGATAGAATTTTGCTGAATTCTTAAATTAACCATAATATAAAATGATCTAATCGGGTCTCTGTTCGCCCTACTATAGAAGTCTAATAGTGCATTTCACTCGCCATTTCACGCGCTTTAAGATGCCGCCGAGCCCAGTACGCTATCTGAAGTAGGAACGACGTAAATTGAACAAATGTGATAGAATTTCGCTGAATTCTTAAATTAACCATAATATAAAATGATCTAATCGGGTCTCTGTTCGCCCTACCATAGAAGTCTAATAGTGCATTTCACTCGCCATTCCACGCGCTTTAAGATGCGGCCGAACCCAGTACGCTATCTGAAATAGGAGCGACGTAAATTGAACAAATGTGATAGAATTTTGCTGAAATCTTAAATTAACCATAATATAAAATGATCTAATCGGGTCTCTGCTTGCCCTACCCTAGAAGTTTAATAGTGCATTTTAGTCGCCATTTCATGCGCTTTGAGATGCCGCTAAGCCCAATAAGCTATCTGTAATAGGAGCGGCGTAAATTTTACAAATGTGATAGAATTTCGTTGAATTCTTATATTAACCAATATATAAAATGATCTAATCGGGTCTCTGATTGCCCTATCATAGAAGATTAGTAGTGCATTTTACTCGCCATTCCACGCGCTTAATGATGACGCCTAGCCCAGTACGGTATCTGAAATAGGAGCTACGTAAGTTGAACAAATGTGATAGAATTACGCTGAATTCTTATATTATCCGTAATATAAAATGATCTAATCGGGTCTCTGTTTGCCTTATCCTAGAAGTTTAATAGTGCATTTTACTCGCCATTCCACGCGCTTTAAGATGCCGCCTAGCCCAGTACGGTATCTGAAATAGGAGCGACGTAAATTGAACAAATGTGATAGAATTTCCCTGAATTCTTATATTAACATTAATGTAAAATGATCTAATCGGGTCTCCGTTCGCCCTATCCTAGAAGTTTAATAGTGCATTTCACTCGACATTTCATGCGCTTTGAGATGCCGCTTAGCCCAATAAGCTATCTGAAATAGGAGCGACGTAAATTGAACAAATGTGATAGAATTTCGCTGAATTCTTATATTAACCAAAATATAAAATGATCTAATCGGGTCTCTGATTGCCCTATCATAGAAGTTTAATAGTGCATTTTACTCGCCATTCCACGCGCTTTAAGATGCCGCCTAGCCCAGTACGCTATCTGAAATACGAGCGACGTAAATTGAACAAGTGTGATAGAATTTTGCTGAATTCTTAAATTAACCATAATATAAAATGATCTAATCGGGTCTCTGTTCGCCCTACTATAGAAGTCTAATAGTGCATTTCACTCGCCATTTCACGCGCTTTAAGATGCCGCCGAGCCCAGTACGCTATCTGAAGTAGGAACGACGTAAATTGAACAAATGTGATAGAATTTCGCTGAATTCTTAAATTAACCATAATATAAAATGATCTAATCGGGTCTCTGTTCGCCCTACCATAGAAGTCTAATAGTGCATTTCACTCGCCATTCCACGCGCTTTAAGATGCGGCCGAACCCAGTACGCTATCTGAAATAGGAGCGACGTAAATTGAACAAATGTGATAGAATTTTGCTGAAATCTTAAATTAACCATAATATAAAATGATCTAATCGGGTCTCTGCTTGCCCTACCCTAGAAGTTTAATAGTGCATTTTAGTCGCCATTTCATGCGCTTTAAGATGCCGCCTAGCCCAGTACGCTATCTGAAATAGGAGCGACGTAAATTGAACAAATGTGATAGAATTTCGCTGAATTCTTAAATTAACCATAATATAAAATGATCTAATCGGGTCTCTGTTTGCCTTATCCTAGAAGTTTAATAGGGCATTTTACTCGCCATTTCATGCGCTTTGAAATGCCGCTTAGCCCAATACGCTATCTGAAATAGGAGCGACGTAAATTGAACAAGTGTGATAGAATTTCACTGAATTCTTAAATTAACCATAATATAAAATGATCTAATCGGGTCTCTGTTTGACCTACCCTAGAAGTTTAAAAGTGCATTTAACTCGCCATTTCATGTGCTTTGAGATGCCGCATAGCCCAATACGCTATCTGAAATAGGAGCGACGTAAGTTGAAAAATTGTGATAGAATTTCGCTGAATTCTTTTATGAACCATAATGTAAAATGATCTAATCGGGTCTCTGTTCTCCCTAGCCTAGAAGTTTAATAGTGCATTTCACTCGCCATTCCACGCGCTTTAAGATGCCGCCGAGCCCAGTACGGTATCTGAAATAGGAGCGACGTAAATTGAACAAATGTGATAGAATTTCGCTGAATTCTTATATTAACCTTAATGTAAAATGATCTAATCGGGTCTCTGTTCGCCCGTCCCTAGAAGTTTAATGTTGCATTTCACTCGTCATTTCATGCGCCTCGAGATGCCGCCTAGCCCAATACGCTATCTGAAATAGGAGCGACGTAAGTTGAACAAATGTGATAGAATTTCGCTGAATTCTTTTATTAACCAAAATGTAAAATGATATGATCGGGTCTCTGTTCGCCCTAGCTTAGAAGTTTAAGAGTGCATTTTATTCGCCATTTCATGCGCTGTGAGATGCCGCTTAGCCGAGTACGCTATCTGAAATAGGAGCGACGTAAATTGAACAAATGCGATAGAATTTCCCTGAAATCTTATATTAAACAAAATATAAAATGATCTAATCGGGTCTCTGATTACCCTATCATAGAAGTTTAGTAGTGCATTTTACTCGCCATTCCACGCGCTTTATGATGCCGCCTAGCCCAGTACGGTATCTGAAATAGGAGCAACGTAAGTTGAACAAATGTGATAGAATTACGCTGAATTCTTATATTAACCGTAATATACAATGATGTAATCGGGCCTCTGTTTCCCCTATCATAGAAGTTTGATAGTGCATTTTACTCGCCATTTCATGTGCTTTAAGCTGCCGCATAGCCCAATACGCTATCTGGAATAGGAGCGACGTAAATTGAACAAATGTGATAGAATTTCCCTGAATTCTTATATTAACCTCAATGTAAAATGATCTAATCGGGTCTCTGTTTGACCTACCCTAGAAGTTTAATAGTGCATTTTACTCGCCATTTCATGTGCTTTGAGATGCCGCATAGCCCAATACGCTATCTGGAATAGGAGCGACGAAAATTGATCAAATGTGATAGAATTTCCCTGAATTCTTATATTAACCTTAATGTAAAATGATCTAATCGGGTCTCTGTTCGCCCTACCATAGAAGTCTAATAGTGCATTTCACTCGCCATTTCATGCGCTTTGAGATGCCGCTCAGCCGAATATGCTATCTGAAATAGGAGCGACGTAAATTGAACAAATGTGACAGAATTTTGCTGACATCTTAAATTAACTATAATATAAAATGATCTAATCGGGTCTCTGTTTGCCCTACCCTACAAGTTTAGCAGTGCATTTTACTCGCCATTTCATGCGCTTTGAGATGCCGCTCAGCCGAATATGCTATCTGAAATAGGAGCGACGTAAATTGAACAAATGTGATAGAATTTCGCTGAATTCTTAAATTAACCATAATATAAAATCATCTAATCGGGTCTCTGATTGCCCTATCATAGAAGTTTAATAGTGCATTTTACTCGCCAATCCACGCGCTTTAAGATTCCGCCTAGCCCAGTACGCTATCTGAAATAGGAGCGACGTAAATTGAACAAATGTGATAGAATTTGGCTGAATTCTTAAATTAACCATAATATAAAATGATCTAAACGGGTCTCTGTTTGCCCTACCCTAGAAGTTTAATAGTGCATTTTACTCGCCATTTCATGCGCTTTGAGATGGCGCTTAGCCCAATACGCTATCTGAAATAGGAGCGACGTAAATTCAACGAATGTGATAGAATTTCGCTGAATTCTTATATTAACCATAATATAAAATGATCTAATCGGGTCTCTGTTTGTCCTACCCTAGAAGTTTAGTAATGCATTTCACTCGTAATTTCATGCGCTTTGAGATGCCGCTTAGCCCAATACACTATCTGGAATAGGAGCGACGTAAATTGAACAAATGTGATAGAATTTGGCTGAATTCTTAAATTAACCATAATATAAAATCATCTTATCGGGTCTCTGTTTGCCCTGCCGTAGAAGTTTAATAACGCATTTTACTCGCCATTTCTTGCGCTTTAAGATGCCGCCGAGCACAGTACGCTATCTGAAGTAGGAGCGACGTAAATTGAACAAATGTGATAGAATTTGGCTGAATTCTTAAATTAACCATAATATAAAATCATCTTATCGGGTCTCTGTTTGCCCTGCCGTAGAAGTTTAATAGTGCATTTTGATCGCCATTCCACGCGCTTTAAGATGCCGCCTAACCCAGTACGCTATCTGAAATTGGAGCGACGTAAATTGAACAAATGTGACAGAATTTTGCTGACATCTTAAATTAACTATAATATAAAATGATCTAATCGGGTCTCTGTTTGCCCTACCCTACAAGTTTAGCAGTGCATTTTACTCGCCGTTTCATGCGCTTTGAGATGCCGCTTAGCCCAATACGATATCTGAAATAGGAGCGACGTAAATAGAACAATTGTGATAGAATTTCGCTGAATTCTTATATTAACCAAAACATAAAATGATCTAATCGGGTCTCTGATTGCCCTATCATAGAAGTTTAATAGTGCATTTTACTCGCCAATCCACGCGCTTTAAGATTCCGCCTAGCCCAGTACGCTATCTGAAATAGGAGCGACGTAAATTGAACAAATGTGATAGAATTTGGCTGAATTCTTAAATTAACCATAATATAAAATGATCTAAACGGGTCTCTGTTTGCCCTACCCTAGAAGTTTAATAGTGCATTTTACTCGCCATTTCATGCGCTTTGAGATGGCGCTTAGCCCAATACGCTATCTGAAATAGGAGCGACGTAAATTCAACGAATGTGATAGAATTTCGCTGAATTCTTATATTAACCATAATATAAAATGATCTAATCGGGTCTCTGTTTGTCCTACCCTAGAAGTTTAGTAGTGCATTTCACTCGTAATTTCATGCGCTTTGAGATGCCGCTTAGCCCAATACACTATCTGGAATAGGAGCGACGTAAATTGACAAATGTGATAGAATTTCGCTGAATTCTTTTATTAACCATAATGTAAAGTGATCTAATCGGGTCTCTGTTTGCCCTACCCTAGAAGTTTAACAGTGTATTTTACTCGCCATTTCATGCGCTTTGAGATGCCGCTTAGCCCAATACGCATCTGAAATAGGAGCGACGTAAGTTGAACAAATGTGATAGAATTTCACTGAATTCTTATATTAACCAAAATATAAAATGATCTAATCGGGTCTCTGATTGCCTTAGCATAGAAGTTTAATAGTGCATTTTACTCGCCATTCCATACGCTTTGAGATGCCGCTTAGCCCAATACGCTATCTGAAATAGGAGCGACGTAAATTGAACAAATGTGATAGAATTACGCTGAATTCTTATATTAGCCGTAATATAAAATGATCTAATCGGGTCTCTGTTCGCACTATCCTAGAAGATTACTAGTGCATTTCACTCGTCATTTCATGCGCTTTGAGATGCCGCTAAGCCCAATAAGCTATCTGAAATAGGAGCGACGTAAATTGAACAAATGTGATAGCATTACGCTGAATTCTTATATTAACCGCAATATAAAATGATCTGATCGGGTCTCTGTTTGCGTTATCCTAGAAGTTTAATAGTGCATTTCACTCGTCATTTCATGCGCTTTGAGATGCCTCTTAGCCCAATAAGCTATCTGAAATAGGAGCGACGTAAATTGAACAAATGTGATAGAATTTTTCTGAATTCTTATATTAACCAAAATATAAAATGATCTAAACGGGTCTCTGATTGCCCTATCATAGCAGTTTAATAGTGCATTTTACTCGCCAATCCACGCGCTTCAAGATTCCGCCTAGCCCAGTATGCTATCTGAAATAGGAGCGACGTAAATTGAACAATTGTGATAGAATTTCGCTGAATTCTTATATTAACCAAAATATAAAATGATCTAGTCGGGTCTCTGATTGCCCTATCATAGTAGTTTAATAGTGAATTTCACTCGTCATTTCATGCGCTTTAAGATGCCGCCTAGCCCAGTACGCTATCTGAAATTGGAGCGACGTAAATTGAACAAATGTGATAGAATTTTGCTGACATCTTGAATTAACGATAATATAAAATGATCTAATCGGGTCCCTGTTTGCCCTGCCCTACAAGTTTAGCAGTGCATTTTACTCGCTATTTCATGCGCTGTGAGATGCCGCTTAGCCCAATACGATATCTGAAATAGGAGCGACGTAAGTTGAACAAATGTGATAGAATTTCGCTGAATTCTTAAATTAACCATAATATAAAATGATCCAATCGGGTCTCTGTTCGCCCTATCATAGAAGTTTAATAGTGCATTTTACCCGCCATTCCACGCGCTTTGAGATGCCGCTTAGCCCAATACGCTATCTGAAATAGGAGCGACGTAAATTCAACAAATGTGATAGAATTTCCCTGAAATCTTATATTAAACAAAATATAAAATGATCTAAACGGGACTCCGATTGCCCTATCATAGAAGTTTAGAAGTGCATTTTACTCGCCCTTCCACGCGCTTTAAGATGCCGCCTAGCCCAGTACGCTATCTCAGATAGGAGCCACGTATGTTGAACAAATGTGATAGAATTACGCTGAATTCTTATATTAACCGTAATATAAAATGATCTAATCGGATCTCTGTTCGCCCTACCCTAGAAGATTACTAGTGCATTTCACTCGTCATTTCATGCGCTTTGAGATGCCGCTTAGCCCAATAAGCTATCTGAAATAGGAGCGACGTAAGTTGAACAAATGTGATAGAATTTCGCTGAATTCTTATATTAGCCGTAATATAAAATGATCTAATCGGGTCTCTGTTCGCACTATCCTAGAAGATTACTAGTGCATTTCACTCGTCATTTCATGCGCTTTGAGATGCCTCTTAGCCCAATAAGCTATCTGAAATAGGAGCGACGTAAATTGAACAAATGTGATAGAATTTTTCTGAATTCTTATATTAACCAAAATATAAAATGATCTAAACGGGTCTCTGATTGCCCTATCATAGCAGTTTAATAGTGCATTTTACTCGCCAATCCACGCGCTTCAAGATTCCGCCTAGCCCAGTATGCTATCTGAAATAGGAGCGACGTAAATTGAAAAAATTTGATAGAATTTGGCTGAATTCTTAAATTAACCATAATATAAAATGATCTAATCGGGTCTCTGTTTGCCCTACCCTAGAAGTTGAATAGTGTATTTTACTCGCCATTTCATGCGCTTTGAGATGCCGCTTAGCCCAATACGCATCTGAAATAGGAGCGACGTAAGTTGAACAAATGTGACAGAATTTTGCTGACATCTTAAATTAACTATAATATAAAATGATCTAATCGGGTCTCTGTTTGCCCTACCCTACAAGTTTAGCAGTGCATTTTACTCGCCGTTTCATGCGCTTTGAGATGCCGCTTAGCCCAATACGATATCTGAAATAGGAGCGACGTAAATAGAACAATTGTGATAGAATTTCGCTGAATTCTTATATTAACCAAAACATAAAATGATCTAATCGGGTCTCTGATTGCCCTATCATAGAAGTTTAATAGTGCATTTTACTCGCCAATCCACGCGCTTTAAGATTCCGCCTAGCCCAGTACGCTATCTGAAATAGGAGCGACGTAAATTGAACAAATGTGATAGAATTTGGCTGAATTCTTAAATTAACCATAATATAAAATGATCTAAACGGGTCTCTGTTTGCCCTACCCTAGAAGTTTAATAGTGCATTTTACTCGCCATTTCATGCGCTTTGAGATGGCGCTTAGCCCAATACGCTATCTGAAATAGGAGCGACGTAAATTCAACGAATGTGATAGAATTTCGCTGAATTCTTATATTAACCATAATATAAAATGATCTAATCGGGTCTCTGTTTGTCCTACCCTAGAAGTTTAGTAGTGCATTTCACTCGTAATTTCATGCGCTTTGAGATGCCGCTTAGCCCAATACACTATCTGGAATAGGAGCGACGTAAATTGACAAATGTGATAGAATTTCGCTGAATTCTTTTATTAACCATAATGTAAAGTGATCTAATCGGGTCTCTGTTTGCCCTACCCTAGAAGTTTAACAGTGTATTTTACTCGCCAGTTCATGCGCTTTGAGATGCCGCTTAGCCCAATACGCATCTGAAATAGGAGCGACGTAAGTTGAACAAATGTGATAGAATTTCACTGAATTCTTATATTAACCAAAATATAAAATGATCTAATCGGGTCTCTGATTGCCTTAGCATAGAAGTTTAATAGTGCATTTTACTCGCCATTCCATACGCTTTGAGATGCCGCTTAGCCCAATACGCTATCTGAAATAGGAGCGACGTAAATTGAACAAATGTGATAGAATTACGCTGAATTCTTATATTAGCCGTAATATAAAATGATCTAATCGGGTCTCTGTTCGCACTATCCTAGAAGATTACTAGTGCATTTCACTCGTCATTTCATGCGCTTTGAGATGCCGCTAAGCCCAATAAGCTATCTGAAATAGGAGCGACGTAAATTGAACAAATGTGATAGCATTACGCTGAATTCTTATATTAACCGCAATATAAAATGATCTGATCGGGTCTCTGTTTGCGTTATCCTAGAAGTTTAATAGTGCATTTCACTCGTCATTTCATGCGCTTTGAGATGCCTCTTATCCCAATAAGCTATCTGAAATAGGAGCGACGTAAATTGAACAAATGTGATAGAATTTTTCTGAATTCTTATATTAACCAAAATATAAAATGATCTAAACGGGTCTCTGATTGCCCTATCATAGCAGTTTAATAGTGCATTTTACTCGCCAATCCACGCGCTTCAAGATTCCGCCTAGCCCAGTATGCTATCTGAAATAGGAGCGACGTAAATTGAACAATTGTGATAGAATTTCGCTGAATTCTTATATTAACCAAAATATAAAATGATCTAGTCGGGTCTCTGATTGCCCTATCATAGTAGTTTAATAGTGAATTTCACTCGTCATTTCATGCGCTTTAAGATGCCGCCTAGCCCAGTACGCTATCTGAAATTGGAGCGACGTAAATTGAACAAATGTGATAGAATTTTGCTGACATCTTGAATTAACGATAATATAAAATGATCTAATCGGGTCCCTGTTTGCCCTGCCCTACAAGTTTAGCAGTGCATTTTACTCGCTATTTCATGCGCTGTGAGATGCCGCTTAGCCCAATACGATATCTGAAATAGGAGCGACGTAAGTTGAACAAATGTGATAGAATTTCGCTGAATTCTTAAATTAACCATAATATAAAATGATCCAATCGGGTCTCTGTTCGCCCTATCATAGAAGTTTAATAGTGCATTTTACCCGCCATTCCACGCGCTTTGAGATGCCGCTTAGCCCAATACGCTATCTGAAATAGGAGCGACGTAAATTCAACAAATGTGATAGAATTTCCCTGAAATCTTATATTAAACAAAATATAAAATGATCTAAACGGGACTCCGATTGCCCTATCATAGAAGTTTAGAAGTGCATTTTACTCGCCCTTTCACGCGCTTTAAGATGCCGCCTAGCCCAGTACGCTATCTCAGATAGGAGCCACGTATGTTGAACAAATGTGATAGAATTACGCTGAATTCTTATATTAACCGTAATATAAAATGATCTAATCGGATCTCTGTTCGCCCTACCCTAGAAGATTACTAGTGCATTTCACTCGTCATTTCATGCGCTTTGAGATGCCGCTTAGCCCAATAAGCTATCTGAAATAGGAGCGACGTAAGTTGAACAAATGTGATAGAATTTCGCTGAATTCTTATATTAACCAAAATATAAAATGATCTAATCGGGTCTCTGATAGCCCTATCATAGAAGTTTAATAGTGCATTTTACTCGCCATTTCACGCGCTTTAAGATGCCGCCTAGCCCAGTACGCTATCTGAAATAGGAGCGACGTAAGTTGAACAAATGTGATAGAATTTCACTGAATTCTTATATTAACCAAAATATAAAATGATCTAATCGGGTCTCTGTTTGCCCTACCCTAGAAGTTTAATGGTGCATTTTACTCGCCATTCCATACGCTTTGAGATGCCGCTTAGCCCAATACGCTATCTGAAATAGGAGCGACGTAAATTGAACAATTGTGATAGAATTACGCTGAATTCTTATATTAGCCGTAATATAAAATGATCTAATCGGGTCTCTGTTCGCACTATCCTAGAAGATTACTAGTGCATTTCACTCGTCATTTCATGCGCTTTGAGATGCCTCTTAGCCCAATAAGCTATCTGAAATAGGAGCGACGTAAATTGAACAAATGTGATAGAATTTTTCTGAATTCTTATATTAACCAAAATATAAAATGATCTAAACGGGTCTCTGATTGCCCTATCATAGCAGTTTAATAGTGCATTTTACTCGCCAATCCACGCGCTTCAAGATTCCGCCTAGCCCAGTATGCTATCTGAAATAGGAGCGACGTAAATTGAAAAAATTTGATAGAATTTGGCTGAATTCTTAAATTAACCATAATATAAAATGATCTAATCGGGTCTCTGTTTGCCCTACCCTAGAAGTTGAATAGTGTATTTTACTCGCCATTTCATGCGCTTTGAGATGCCGCTTAGCCCAATACGCATCTGAAATAGGAGCGACGTAAATTGAACAATTGTGATAGAATTTCGCTGAATTCTTATGTTAACCAAAATATAAAATGATCTAATCTGATCTCTGTTCGCCATAGCCTAGAAGTTTAATAGTGCATTTTGTTCGCCATTCCATGCGTTTTGTGATGCCGCTTAGCCCAATACGCTATCTGAAATAGGAGCGACGTAAATTGAACAAATGTGATAGAATTTCCCTGAAATCTTATATTAAACAAAATATAAAATGATCTAATCGGGTCTCTGATTGCTCTATCATAGAAGTTTAGTAGTGCATTTTACTCGCCCTTCCACGCGCTTTAAGATGCCGCCTAGGTCAGTAGGCTATCTGAAATAGGAGCGACGTAAGATGAACAAATGTGATAGGATTTCGCTGAATTCTTAAATTAACCATAATATAAAATGATCTAATCGGGTCTCTGCTTGCCCTACCCTAGAAGTTTAATAGTGCATTTCGCTCGTCACTTCATGCGCTTTGAGATGCCGCTTAGCCCAATACGCTATCTGAAATAGGAGCGACGTAAATTGAACAAATGTGATAGAATTTCCGTGAATCCTTATATTAACCTTAATGTAAAATGATCTAATCGGGTCTCTGTTCGCCCTACCATAGAAGTCTAATGGTGCATTTCACTCGCCATTTCATGCGCTTTGAGATGCCGCTTAGCCGAATACGCTATCTGATATAGGAGCGACGTAAATTGAACAAATGTGATACTATTTCCCTGAAATCTTATATTAAACAAAATATAAAATGATCTAATCGGGTCTCTGATTGCCCTATCATAGAAGTTTCGTAGTGCATTTTACTCGCCATTCCACGCGCTTTAAGTTGCCGCCTAGCCCAGTACGCTATCTGAAATAGGAGCGACGTAAGTTGAACAAATGTGATAGAATTTTGCTGAATTCTTAAATTAACCATAATATAAAATGATCTAATCGGGTCTCTGTTTGCCATACCCTAGAAGTTTAATAGTGCATTTTACTCGCCATGTCATGCGCTTTGAGATGCCGCTTAGCCCAATACGCTATCTGGAATAGGAGCGACGTAAATTGAACAAATGTGATAGAATTTCCGTGAATTCTTATATTAACCTTAATGTAAAATGATCTAATCGGGTCTCTGTTTGCCCTACCCTAGAAGTTTAATAGTGCATTTTACTCGCCATTTCATGCGCTTTGAGATGCCGCTCAGCCCAATACGCTATCTGAAATAGGAGCGACGTAAATTGAACAAATGTGATAGAATTACGCTGAATTCTTAAATTAACCATAACATAAAATGATCTAATCGGGTCTCTGTTTGCCCTACCCTAGAAGTTTAATAGTGCATTTTACTCGCCATTTCATGCGCTTTGAGATGCCGCATAGCCCAATACGCTATCTGAAATAGGAGCGACGTAAATTGAACAAATGTGATAGAATTTCCGTGAATCCTTATATTAACCTTAATGTAAAATGATCTAATCGGGTCTCTGTTCGCCCTACCATAGAAGTCTAATGGTGCATTTCACTCGCCATTTCATGCGCTTTGTGATGCCGCTTAGCCCAATACGCTATCTGAAATAGGAGCGACGTAAGTTGAACAAATGTGATAGAATTTCGCTGAATTCTTCTATTAACCATAATGTAAAATGATCTGATCGGGTCTCTGTTCGCCCTAGCCTAGAAGTTTAATAGTGCATTTTATTCGCCACTTCATGCGCTTTGAGATGCCGCTCAGCCGAATACGCTATCTGAAATAGGAGCGACGTAAATTGAACAAATGTGATACTATTTCCCTGTAATCTAATATTAAACAAAATATAAAATGATCTAATCGGGTCTCTGATTGCCCTATCATAGAAGATTAGTAGTGCATTTTACTCGCCATTCCACGCGCTTTAAGATGCCGCCTAGCCCAGTACGCTATCTGAAATAGGAGCGACGTAACTTGAACAAATGTGATAGAATTACGCTGAATTCTGATATTAACCGTAATATAAAATGATCTAATCGGGTCTCTGTTTGCCTTATCCTAGAAGTTTAATAGCGCATTTCACTCGTCACTTCATGCGCTTTGAGATGCCGCTAAGCCCAATAAGCTATCTGAAATAGGAGCGACGTAAATTGAACAAATGTGATAGAATTTCGCAGAATTCTTATGTTAACCAAAATATAAAATGATCTAATCTGATCTCTGTTCGCCATAGCCTAGAAGTTTAACAGTGCATTTTGTTCGCCATTTCATGCGCTTTGTGATGCCGCTTAGCCCAATACGCTATCTGAAATAGGAGCGACATAAATTGAACAAATGTGATAGAATTTCCCTGAAATCTTATATTAAACAAAATATAAAATGATCTAATCGGGTCTCTGATTGCTCTATCATAGAAGTTTAGTAGTGCATTTTACTCGCCAATCCACGCGCTTTAAGATTCCGCCTAGCCCAGTACACTATCTGAAATAGGAGCGACGTAAATTGAACAAATGTGATAGAATTTGGCTGAATTCTTAAATTAACCATAATATAAAATGATCTAATCGGGTCTCTGTTTGCCCTACCCTAGAAGTTTAATAGTGCATTATACTCGACATTTCATGCGCTTTGAGATGGCGCTTAGCCCAATACGCTATCTGAAGTAGGAGAGACGTAAATTGAACGAATGTGATAGAATTTCGCTGGATTCATATATTAATCAAAATATAAAATGATCTAATCTGGTCTCTGATTGCCCTATCATAGAAGTTTAATAGGGCATTTTACTCGCCATTTCGTGCGCTTTAAGATGCCGCCTAGCCCAGTACGCTATCTGAAATAGGAGCGACGTAAGTTGAACAAATGTGATAGAATTACGCTGAATTCTTATATTAACCGTAATATAAAATGATCTAATCGGGTCTCTGCTAGCCCTATCATAGAAGTTTAATAGTGCATTTTACCCGCCATTCCACGCGCTTTAAGATGCCGCCTAGCCTAGTACGCAATCTGAAATAGGAGCGACGTACGTTGAACAAATGTGATAGAATTACGCTGAATTCTTATATTAACCGTAATATAAAATGATCGAATCGGGTCTCTGTTTGCCTTATCCTAGAAGTTTAATAGTGCATTTTACTCGCCACTCCAGGCGCTTTAGGATGCCGTCTAGCCCAGTACGCTATCCGAAATAGGAGCGACGTAAATTGAACAAATGTGGTAGAATTTTGCTGAATTCTTAAATTAACCATAATATAAAATGATCTAATCGGGTCTCTGTTTGCCCTACCCTAGAAGTTTAATAGTTCATTTTACTCGCCAATCCACGCGCTTTAAGATTCCGCCTAGCCCAGTACGCTATCTGAAATAGGAGCGACGTAAATTGAACAAATGTGATAGAATTTGGCTGAATTCTTAAATTAACCATAATATAAAATGATCTAATCGGGTCTCTGTTTGCCCTACCCTAGAAGTTTAATAGTGCATTTTACTCGCCATTTCATGCGCTTTGAGATGCCGCTTAGCCGAATACGCTATCTGATATAGGAGCGACGAAAATTGAACAAATGTGATACTATTTCCCTGAAATCTTATATTAAACAAAATATAAAATGATCTAATCGGGTCTCTGATTGCCCTATCATAGAAGTTTAGTAGTGCATTTTACTCGCCATTCCACGCGCTTTAAGTTGCCGCCTAGCCCAGTACGCTATCTGAAATAGGAGCGACGTAAGTTGAACAAATGTGATAGAATTTTGCTGAATTCTTAAATTAACCATAATATAAAATGATCTAATCGGGTCTCTGTTTGCCCTACCCTAGAAGTTTAATAGTGCATTTTAGTCGCCATTTCATGCGCTTTGAGATCCGGCTTAGCCCAATACGCTATCTGAAATAGGAGCGACGTAAATTGAACAAATGTGATAGAATTTCCCTGAAATCTTATATTAATCAAAATATAAAATGATCTAATCGGGTCTCGGATTGCCCTATCATAGAAGATTAGTAGTGCATTTTACTCGCCATTCCATGCGCTTTAAGATGCCGCATAGCCCAGTACACTATCTGAAATAGGAGCGACCTAACTTGAACAAATGTGATTGAATTACGCTGAATTCTTATATTAACCGTAATATAAAATGATCTAATCGGGTCTCTGTTTGCCTTATCCTAGAAGTTTAATAGCGCATTTTACTCGCCATTTCATGCGCTTTGAGATGCCGCTTAGCCCAATACGCAATCTGGAATAGGAGCGACGTAAATTGAACAAATGTGATAGAATTTCCCTGAAATCTTATATTAAACAAAATATAAAAGGATCTAATCGGGTCTCTGATTGCTCTATCATAGAAGTTTAGTAGTGCATTTTACTCGCCCTTCCACGCGCTTTAAGATGCCGCATAGGTCAGTAGGCTATCTGAAATGGGAGCGACGTAAATTGAACAAATGTGATAGAATTTCGCTGAATTCTTATATTAACCAAAGTATAAAATGATCTATTCGGGTCTCTGATTGCCCTATCATAGAAGTTTAATAGTGCATTTTACTCGCCATTTCACGCGCTCTAAGATGCCGCCTAGCCCAGTACGCTATCTGAAATAGGAGCGACGTAAATTGAACAAATGCGATAGAATTACGCTGAATTCTTATATTAACCGTAATATAAAATGAACTAATCGGGTCTCTGTTTGCACTACCCTAGAAGTTTAATAGTGCATTCTACTCGCCATTTCATGCGCTTTGAGATGCCGCTTAGCCCAATACGCTATCTGAAATATGAGCGACGAAAATTGAACAAATGTGATAGAATTTCCCTGAAATCTTATATTAAACAAAATATAAAATGATCTAATCGGGTCACTGATTGCCCTATCATAGAAGTTTAATAGTGCATTTTACTCGCCATTCCACGCGGTTTAAGATGCCGCCTAGCCCAGTACGCTATCTGAAATAGGAGCGACGTAAATTCAACAAATGTGATAGAATCTTGCTGAATTCTTAAATTAACCATAATATGAAATGATCTAATCGGGTCTCTGTTTGCCCTACCCTAGGAGTTTAATAGTGCATTTTACTCGCCATTTCATGCGCTTTGAGATGCCGCTTAGCCCAATACGCTATCTGAAATATCAGCGACACGAATTGAACAAATGTGATAGAATTTCCCTGAAATCTTGTATTAAACAAAATATAAAATGATCTAATCGCGTCTCTGATTGCCCTATCATACAAGTTTAATAGTGCATTTTACTCGCCACTCCAGGCGCTTTAGGATGCCGCCTATCCCAGTACGCTATCCGAAATAGGAGCGACGTAAATTGAACAAATGTGATAGAATTTTGCTGAATTCTTAAATTAACCATAATATAAAATGATCTAATCGGGTCTCTGTTTGGCCTACCCCAGAAGTTTAATAGTGCATTTCACTCGACATTTCATGCGATTTGAGATGCCGCTAAGCCCAATAAGCTATCTGTAATAGGAGCGACGTAAATTTTACAAATGTGATAGAATTTCGTTGAATTCTTATATTAACCAAAATATAAAATGTTCTAACCGGGTCTCTGATTGCCCTATCATAGAAGTTTAATAGTGCATTTTACTCGCGATTCCACGCGCTTTAAGATGCCGCCTAGCCCAGTACGCTATCTGAAATAGGAGCGACGTAAATTCAACTAATGTGATAGAATCTTGCTGAATTCTTAAATTAACCATAATATAAAATGATCAAATCGGGTCTCTGTTTGCCCTACCCTAGGAGTTTAATAGTGCATTTCACTCGCCATTTCATGCGCCTTGAGACGCCGCTTAGCCGAATACGCTATCTGAAATAGGAGCGACGTAAGTTGAACAAATGTGATAGAATTACGCTGAATTCTTTTATTAACCATAATGTAAAATGATCTGCTCGGGTCTCTGTTCGCCCTAGCCTAGAAGTTTAATAGTGCATTTTACTCGCCATTCCACGCGCTTTAAGTTGCCGCCTAGCCCAGTACGCTATCTGAAATAGGAGCGACGTAAATTCAACAAATGTGATAGAATCTTGCTGAATTCTTAAATTAACCATAATATAAAATGATCTAATCGGGTCTCTGTTTGCCCTACCCTAGGAGTTTAATAGTGCATTTTACTCGCCATTTCATGCGCTTTGAGATGCCGCTTAGCCCAATACGCTATCTGAAATATGAGCGACACGAATTGAACAAATGTGATAGAATTTCCCTGAATTCTTATATTAACCTTAATGTAAAATGATCTAATCGGGTCTCTGTTCGCCCTACCCTAGAAGTTTAATAGTGCATTTCACTCGTCATTTCATGCGCTTTCAGTTGCCGCTTAGCCCAATACGCTATCTGAAATAGGAGCGACGTAAATTGAACAAATGTGATAGAATTTCCCTGAAATCTTATATTAAACAAAATATAAAATGACCTAATCGGGTCTCTGATTGCCCTATCATAGAAGATTTGTAGTGCATTTTACTCGCCATTCCATGCGCTTTGAGATGCCGCCTAGCCCAGTACGCCATCTGAAATAGGAGCGTCGTAACTTGAACAAATGTGATAGAATTACGCTGAATTCTTATATTAACCGTAATATAAAATGATCTAATCGGGTCTCTGTTTGCCTTATCCTAGAAGTTTAATAGCGCATTTTACTCGCCATTTCATGCGCTTTGAGATGCCGCTTAGCCCAATACGCTATCTGGAATGGAAGCGACGTAAATTGAACAAATGTGATAGAATTTTCGTGAATCCTTATATTAACCTTAATGTAAAATGATCCAAACGGGTCTCTGTTCGCCCTACCATAGAAGTCTAATAGTGCATTTCACTCGCCATTTCATGCGCCTTGAGATGCCGCTTAGCCCAATACGCTATCTGAAATAGGAGCGACGTAAATTCAACAAATGTGATAGAATCCTGCTGAATTCTTAAATTAACCATAATATAAAATGATCTAATCGGGTCTCTGTTTGCAGTATCCTAGACGTGTAGTATTGCATTTTACTCGCCATTTCATGCGCTTTGAGATGCCGCTTAGCCCAATACGCTATCTGAAATATGAGCGACACGAATTGAACAAATGTGATAGAATTTCCCTTTAATCTTGTATTAAACAAAATATAAAATGATCTAATCGCGTCTCTGATTGCCCTATCATACAAGTTTAATAGTGCATTTTACTCGCCACTCCACGCGCTTTAAGATGCCGCCTAGCCCAGTACGCTATCTGAAATAGGAGCGACGTAACTTGAACAAATGTGATAGAATTTCGTTGAATTCTTATATTAACCAAAACATAAAATGATCCAATCTGGTCTCTGTTCGCCCTAGCCTAGAAGTTTAATAGTGCATTTTGTTCGCCATTTCATGTGATTTGAGATGCCGCTAAGCCCAATAAGCTGTCTGAAATAGGAGCGACGTAAATTGAACAAATGTGATAGAATTTCGCTGAATTCTTATATTAACCAAAGTATAAAATGATCTAATCGGGTCTCTGTTTGCCCTACCCTAGAAGATTAATCGTGCATTTTACACGCCATTTCATGCGCTTTGAGATGCCGCTTAGCCCAATACGCTATCTGAAATAGGAACGACGTAAATTGAAGAAATGTGATAGAATTTTGCTGAATTCTTAAATTAACCATAATGTAAAATGATATAATCGGGTCTCTGTTTGCCCTACCCTAGAAGTTTAATAGTGCATTTCACACGTCACTTCATGCGCTTTGAGATGCCGCTAAGCACAATAAGCTATCTGTAATAGGAGCGACGTAAATTGAACAAATGTGATAGAATTTCCCTGAAATCTTATATTAACCATAATGTAAAATGATATAATCGGGTCTCTGTTTGCCCTACCCTAGAAGTTTAATAGTGCATTTCACACGTCACTTCATGCGCTTTGAGATGCCGCTAAGCACAATAAGCTATCTGTAATAGGAGCGACGTAAATTGAACAAATGTGATAGAATTTCCCTGAAATCTTATATTAAACAAAATATAAAATGATCTAATCGGGTCTCTGATTGCAATAACATAGAAGTTTAACAGTGCATTTCACTCGCCATTTCATGCGCTTTGACATGCCGCTTAGCCCAATAAGCTATCTGAAATAGGAGCGACGTAAATTGCACAAATGTGATAGAATTTCCATGAAATCTTATATTAAACATAATATAAAATGATGTAATCGGGTCTCTGATTACTGTATCATAGAAGTTTAGTATTGCATTTTACTCGCCCTTCCACGCGCTTTAAGATGCCGCCTAGCCCAGTACGCTATCTGAAATAGGAGCGACGTAAGATGAACAAATGTGATAGAATTACGCTGAATTCTTGTATTAACCGTAATATAAAATGATCTAATCGGGTCTCTGTTTGCCTTATCCTAGAAGTTTAATAGTGCATTTTACTCGCCATTTCATGCACTTTGAAATGCCGCTTAGCCCAATACGCTATCTGAAATAGGAGCGACGTAAATTGAACAAATGTGATAGAATTTCCGTGAAATCTTATATTAACCTTAATGTAAAATGATCTAATCGGATCTCTGTTCGCCCTACCATAGAAGTCTAATAGTGCATTTCACTCGCCATTTCATGCACTTTGAGATGCCGCTTAGCCAAATACGCTATCTGAAATAGGAGCGACGTAATTTGAACAAATGTGATAGAATTTCGCTGAATTCTTTTATTAACCATAATGTAAAATGATCTGATCGGGTCTCTGTTCGCCCTAGCCTAGAAGTTTAGTAGTGCATTTTATTCGCCATTTCATGCGCTTTGAGATGCCGCTTAGCCGAATACGCTATCTGAAATAGGAGCGACGTAAGTTGAACAAATGTGATAGAATTTCGTAGAATTCTTATATTAACCAAAATATAAAATGATCTAATCTGGTCTATGTTCGCCCTAGCCTAGAAGTTTAATAGTGCATTTTGTTCGCCATTTCATGCGCTTTGAGATGCCGCTAAGCCCAATAAGCTGTCTGAAACAGGAGCGACGTAAATAGAACAAATGTGATAGAATTTCGCTGAATTCTTATATTAAACAAAATATAAAATGATCTAATCGGGTCTCTGTTTGCCCTACCCTTGAAGTTTAATAGTGCATATCACTCGTCATATCATGCGCTTTGAGATGCCGCTTAGCCAAATACGCTATCTGAAATAGGAGCGACGTAAATTGAACAAATGTGATAGAATCTCGCTGAATACTTATATTAACCTTAATGTAAAATGATATAATCGGGTCTCTGTTTGCCCTACCCTAGAAGTTTACATAGTGCATTTCACTCGTCACTTCATGCGCTTTGAGATGCCGCTAAGCACAATAAGTTATCTGTAATAGGAGCGACGTAAATTGAACAAATGTGATAGAATTTCGCTGAATTCTTATATTAACCAAAATATAAAATGATCTAATCGGGTCTCTGATTGCCCTATCATAGAAGTTTAGTAGTGCATATTACACGCCATTCCACGCGCTTTAAGATGCCGCATAGCCCAGTACGCTATCTGAAATAGGAGCGACGTAAATTGAACAAATGTGATAAAATTTTGCTGACATCTTAAATTAACCATAATATAAAATGATCTCATCGGGTCTCTGTTTGCCCCACCCTAGAAGTTTAATAGTGCATTTTACTCGCCATTTCATGCGCCTTCAGATGCCGCTTAGCCCAATAAGCTATCTGAAATAGGAGCGACGTAAATTGAACAAATGTGCTAGAATTTCCCTGAAATCTTATATTAAACAAAATATAAAATGATCTAATCGGGTCTCTGATTGCCCTATCATAGTAGTTTAGCAGTGCATTTTACTCGCCATTCCACGCGCTTTAAGATGCCGCCTAGCCCAGTACGCTATCTAAATTAGGAGCGACGTAAGTTGAACAAATGTGATAGAATTTCGCTCAATTCTTAAATTAACCATAATATAAAATGATCTAATCGGGTCTCTGTTTGACCAACCCTAGAAGTTTAATAGGGCATTTTACTCGCCCTTTCATGTGCATTGAGATGCCGCATAGCCCAATACGCTATCTGGAATAGGAGCGACGTAAATTGATCAAATGTGATAGAATTTCCCTGAATTCTTTTATTAACCTTAATGTAAAATGATCTAATCGGGTCTCTGTTCGCCCTACCATAGAAGTCTAATAGTGCATTTCACTCGCCATTTCATGCGCTTTGAGATGCCGCTTAGCCCCATACGCTATCTGAAATAGGAGCGACGTAAATTGAACAAATGTGATAGAATTTTGCTGAATTCTTAAATTAACCATAATATGAGATGATGTAATCGGGTCTCTGCTTGCCCTACCCTAGAAGTTTAATAGTGCATTTTACTCGCCATTTCATGCGCTTTGAGATGCCGCTTAGCCCAATACACTATCTGAAATAGGAGCGACGTAAATTGAACAAATGTGATAGAAGTTTGCTGAATTCTTAAATTAACCATAGTATAAAATGATCTAATCGGGTCTCTGTTTGCCCTACCCTAGAAGTTTAATAGTGCATTTTGCTCGCCATTTCATGCGCTTTGAGATGCCGCTTAGCCCAATACGCTATCTGAAATAGGAGCGACGTAAATTGAACAAATGTGATAGAATTTCGCTGAATTCTTAAATTAACTATAATATAAATTGATCTAATCGGGTCACTGATTGCCCTACCCTAGAAGTTTAATAGTGCATTTTACTCGCCATTTCATGCGCTTTGAGATGCCGCTTAGCCCAATACGCTATCTGAAATATGAGCGACGTAAATTGAATAAATGTGATGGAATTTCGCTGAATTCTTATATTAACCAAAATATAAAATGATCTAATCGGGTCTCTTATTGCCCTATCATAGAAGCTTAATAGTGCATTTTATTCGCCATTTCATGCCCTTTGAGACGCCGCTTAGCCCAATACGCTATCTGAAATAGTAGCGACGTAATTGAACAAATGTGATAGAATTTCCCTGAATTCTTACATTAACCTTAATGTAAAATGATCTAATCGGGTCTCTGTTCGCCCTACCCTAGAAGTTTAATAGTGCATTTCACTCCACATTTCATGCGCTTTGAGATGCCGCTTAGCTCAATAAGCTATCTGAAATAGGAGCGCCGTAAATTCAATAAATGTGATGGAATTTCGCTGAATTCTTATATTAACCAAAATATAAAATGATCTAATCGGGTCTCTTATTGCCCTATCATAGAAGCTTAATAGTGCATTTAAATCGCCATTCCACGCGCTTTAAGGTGCCGCCTAGCCCAGTACGCTATCTGAAATACGAACGACGTAAATTGAACAAAAGTGATAGAATTTTGCTGAATGATTAAATTAACCATAATATAAAATGATCTAATCGGGTCTCTGTTTGCCCTACCCTAGAAGTTTAATAGTGCATTTTACTCGCCATTTCATGCGCTTTGAGATGCCGCTTAGCCCAATACGCTATATGAAACGTGAGCGACGTAAATTGAACAAATATGATAGAATTTCGATGAATTCTTAAATTAACCATAATATAAAATGATCTAGTCCTGTCTCTGTTTGCCCTACCCTAGAACTTTAATAGTGCATTTTACTCCTCATTTCATGCGCTTTGAGATGCCGCTTAGCCCAATACGCTATCTGAAATAGGAGCGACGTAAATTGAACGAATGTGATAGTATTTCGCTGAATTCTTAAATTAACCATAATATAAAATGATCTAGTCCTGTCTCTGTTTGCCCTACCCTAGAACTTTAATAGTGCATTTTACTCCTCATTTCATGCGCTTTGAGATGCCGCTTAGCCCAATACGCTATCTGAAATAGGAGCGACGTAAATTGAACGAATGTGATAGTATTTCGCTGAATTCTTAAATTAACCATAATATAAAATGATCTAGTCGGGTCTCTGTTTGCCCTACCCTAGAACTTTAATAGTTCATTTTACTCCTTATCTCATGCGCTTTGAGATGCCGCTTAGCCCAATACGCTATCTGAAATAGGAGCGATATAAATTGAACAAATGTGATAGAATTTCGCTGAATTCTTATATTAACCAAAATATAAAATGATCTAATCGGGTCTCTGATTGCCCTATCATAGAAGTTTAATAGTGCATTTTACTCGCCATTCCACGCGCTTTATGCTGACGCCTAGCCCAGTACGCTATCTGAAATTGGAGCGACGTAAATTGAACAAATGTGATAGAATTTCGCTGAATTCTTATATTAACCAAAATATAAAATGATCTAATCGGGTCTCTGATTGCCCTGTCATAGAAGTTTAATAGTGCATTTTACTCGACATTCCGGGCGCTTTAAGATGCCGCCTAGCCCAGTACGCTATCTGAAATAGGAGCGACGTAAATTGAACAAATGTGATTGAATTTTGCTGAATTCTTAAATTAACCATAATATAAAATGATCTAATCGGGTCTCAGTTTGCCCTACCCTAGAAGTGTAATAGTGCGTTTTACTCGCCATTTCATGCGCATTGAGATGCCGCTTAGCCCAATACGCTATCTGAAATAGGAGCGACGTAAGGTGAACAAATGTGATAGAATTTCGCTGAATTCTTTTATTAACCATAATGTAAAATGATCTAATCGGGTCTCTGATCGCCCTAGCCTAGAATTATAATAGTGCATTTTACTCGCCATTTCATGCGCTTTGAGATGCCGCTTGGCCCAATACGCTATCTGAAATAGGAGCGACGTAAAGTGAACAAATGTGATAGAATTTCGCTGAATTCTTAAATTAACCATAATATAAAATGATCTAATCGGGTCTCTGTTTGCCCTACCCTAGAAGTTTAATAGTGCATTTTGCTCGCCATTTCATGCGCTTTGAGATGCCGCTTAGCCCAATACGCTATCTGAAATAGGAGCGACCTAAATTGAACAAATGTGATAGAATTTCGCTGAATTCTTTCATTATCCATAATGTAATATGATATAATCGGGTCTCTGTTTGCCTTACCCTAGAAGTTTAATAGTGCATTTTACTCGCCATTTCATGCGCTTTGAGGTGCCGCTTAGCCCAATACGCTATCTGCAATAGGAGCGACGTAAATTGAACAAATGTGATAGAATTTCGTTGAATTCTTAAATTAACCAAAATATATAATGATCTAATTGGGTCTCTGTTCGCCCTAGCCTAGAAGTTTAATAGTGCATTTTACTCGCCCTTCCACGCGCTTTAAGATGCCGCCTAGCCCAGTACGCTATCTCAAGCAGGTGCGGCGTAAGTTGAACAAATGTGATAGAATTACGCTGAATTCTTATATTATCCGTAATATAAATTGATCTAATCGGTTCTCTGTTTGCCTTATCCTAGAAGTTTAATAGTACATCTTACTCGCCATTTCATGCGCTTTGAGATGCCGCTTAGCCCAAGACGCTATCTGAAATAGGAGCGACGTAAATTGAACAAATGTGATAGAATTTCGTTGAATTCTTAAATTAACCAAAATATATAATGATCTAATCGGGTCTCTGTTCGCCCTAGCCTAGAAGTTTAATAGTGCATTTTACTCGCCCTTCCACGCGCTTTAAGATACCGCCTAGCCCAGTACGCTATCTCAAGCAGGTGCGGCGTAAGTTGAACAAATGTGATAGAATTTCGCTGAATTCTTAAATTAACCATAATACAAAATGATCTAATCGGGTCTCTGTTTGCCCTACCCTTGAAGTTTAATAGTGCATTTTACTCGCCATTGCATGCGCTTTGAGATGCCGCTTAGTCCAATACGCTATCTGAAATATGAGCGACGTAAATTGAACAAATGTGATAGAATTTCCCTGAAATCTTATATTAAACAAAATATAAAATGATCTAATCGGGTCTCTGATTGCCCTATCATAGAAGGTTAGTAGCGCATTTTACTCGCCATTTCATGCGCTTTGAGATGCCGCTTAGCCCAATACGCTATCTCAAATATGAGCGACGTAAATTGAACAAATGTGATAGAATTTCGCTGAATTCTTATATTAACCTTAATGTAAAATGATCTAATCGGGTCTCTGTTCGCCCTACCCTAGAAGTTTAATAGTGCATTTCACTCGCTATTCCACGCGCTTTAAGATGCCGGCTAGCCCAGTAGGCTATCTGAAATAGGAGTGACGTAAATTTAACAAATGTGATAGAATTACGCTTAATTCTTATATTAACCGTAATATAAAATGATCTAATCGGGTCTCTCTTTGCATTACCCTAGAAGTTTAATAGTGCATTTTACTCGCCATTTCATGCGCATTGAGATGCCGCTTAGCCTAATACGCTATCTGAAATAGGAGCGACGTAAATTGAACAAATGTGATAAAATTTCCTTGAATTCTTATATTAACCAAAATATAAAATGATCTGATCGGGTCCCTGATTGCCCTATCATAGAAGTTTAATAGTGCATTTTACTCGCCATTCCACGCGCTTTAAGATGCCGCCTAGCCCAATACGCTATCTGAAATAGGGGCGACGTAAATTGAACAAATGTGATAGAATTTTGCTGAATACATAAATTAACGGTAATACAAAATGATCTAATCGGGTCTCTGTTTGCCCTAGCCTAGAAGATTAATAGTGCATTTTATTGGACGTTCCATGCGCTTTGAGATGCCGCTTAGCCCAATACGCTATCTGAAATAGGAGCGACGTAAATTGAACAAATGTGATAGAATTTCCCTGAAATCTTATATTAAACAAAATATAAAATGATCTAATCGGGTCTCTGATTGCCCTATCATAGATGTTTAGTCGTGCATTTTACTCGCCCTTCCACGCCCTTGAAGATGCCGCCTAGCCCAGTACGCTATCTGAAATAGGAACGACGTAAATTGAACAAATGTGATAGAATTTTGCTGAATTATTAAATTAACCAAAATATAAAATGATCTAATCGGGTCTCTGATTGCCCTATCATAGAAGTTTAATAGTGCATTTCACTCATCATTTCATGCGCTTTGAGATGCCGCTTAGCCGAATACGCTATCTGAAATAGGAGCGACCTAAATTGAACAAATGTGATAGAATTTCGCTGAATTCTTTCATTATCCATAATGTAATATGATATAATCGGGTCTCTGTTTGCCTTACCCTAGAAGTTTAATAGTGCATTTTACTCGCCATTTCATGCGCTTTGAGGTGCCGCTTAGCCCAATACGCTATCTGAAATAGGAGCTACGTAAATTGAACAAATGTGATAGAATTTCGTTGAATTCTTAAAGTAACCAAAATATATAATGATCTAATCGGGTCTCTGTTCGCCCTAGCCTAGAAGTTTAATAGTGCATTTTACTCGCCCTTCCACGCGCTTTAAGATGCCGCCTAGCCCCGTACGCTATCTCAAGCAGGTGCGGCGTAAGTTGAACAAATGTGATAGAATTACGCTGAATTCTTATATTATCCGTAATATAAAATGATCTAATCGGTTCTCTGTTTGCCTTATCCTAGAAGTTTAATAGTACATCTTACTCGCCATTTCATGCGCTTTGAGATGCCGCCTAGCCCAATACGCTATCTGAAATAGGAAGACGTAAATTGAACAAATGTGATAGAATTTCCGTGAATTCTTATATTAAGCTTAATGTAAAATGATCTAATCGGGTCTCTGTTCGCCCTACCCTAGAAGTTTAATAGTGCATTTCACTCCTCATTTCATGCGCTTTGAGATGCCGCTTAGCTCAATACGCTATCTGAAATAGGAGCGACGTAAGTTGAACAAATGTGATAGAATTTCGCTGAATTCTCATATTAACCAAAATATAAAATGATTTAATCGGGTCTCTGATTGCCCTATCATAGAAGTTTAATAGTGCATTTTACTCGCCATTCCACGCGCTTTAAGCTGACGCCTAGCCCAGTACGCTATCTGAAATAGGAGCGACGTAAATTGAACAAATGTGATAGAATTTTGCTGAATTCTTAAAATAACCATAATATATAATTATCTAATCGGGTCTCTGTTTGCCCTACCCTAGAAGTTTACTAGTGCATTTTACTCGCCATTTCATGCGCTTTGAGATGCCGCTTAGCCCAATACGCTATCTGAAATAGGAGCGACGTAAGTTGAACAAATGTGATAGAATTTCGCTGAATTCGTTTATTAACCATAATGTAAAATGATCTAATCGGGTCTCTGTTTGCCCTATCATAGAAGTTTAACAGTGCATTTTACTCGCCATTCCACGCGCTTTATGCTGACGCCTAGCCCAGTACGCTATCTGAAATAGGAGCGACGTAAATTGAACGAATGTGATAGTATTTCGCTGAATTCTTAAATTAACCATAATATAAAATGATCTAGTCGGGTCTCTGTTTGCCCTACCCTAGAAGTTTAATAGTGCATTTTACTCGCCATTTCATGCGCTTTGAGATGCCGCTTAGCCCAATACGCTATATGAAACGTGAGCGACGTAAATTGAACAAATGTGATAGAATTACGCTGAATTCTTATATTAACCATAATATAAAATGATCTAATCGGGTCTCTGTTTGCCCTACCCTAGAAGTTTAATAGTGCATTTCACTCGCCATTCCACGCGCTTTGAGATGCCGCCTAGCCCAGTACGCTATCAGAAATAGGAGCGACGTAAATTGAAAAAATGTGATAGAATTTTGCTGAATTCTTAAATTAACCATTATATAAAATGATCTAATCGGGTCTCTGTTTGCCCTACCCTAGAAGTTTAATAGTGCATTTTACTCGCCATTTCATGCACTTTGAGATGCAGCTACTCCCAATACGCTATCTGAAATAGGAGCGACGTAAATTGAACAAATCTGATAGAATTTCGCTGAATTCTTATATTAACCGTAATATAAAATGATCTATTCGGGTTTCTGTTCGCCCTACCCCAGAAGTTTAATAGAGCATTTCACTCGTCAATCCATGCGCTTTGAGATGCCGCTTAGCCGAATACGCTATCTGAAATAGGAGCGACGTAAATTGAACAAATGTGATAGAATTTCGCTGAATTCTTATATTAACCAAAATACAAAATGATCTAATCGGGTCTCTGATTGCCCTATCATAGAAGTTTAATAGTGCATTTTACTCGCCATTCCGCGCGCTTTAAGATACCGCCTAGCGCAGTATGCTATCTGAAATAGGAACTACGTAAATTGAACAAATGTGACAGAATTTTGCTGAAATCTTAAATTAAGCATATTATAAAATGATCTAATCGGGTCTCTGATTGCCCTACACTAGAAGTATAATAGTGCATTTTACTCGCCATTTCATGCGCTTTGAGATGCCGCTTAGCCCAATACGCTATCTGAAATAGGAGCGACGTAAATTAAACAAATGTAATAGAATTTCGCTGAATTCTTATATTAACCAAAATACAAAATGATCTAATCGGGTCTCTGATTGCCCTACCCTAGAAGTTTAATAGTGCATTTTACTCGCCATGTCTTGCGCTTTGAGATGCAGCTTACCCCAATACGCTATCTGAAATAGGAGCGACGTAAATTGAACAAATGTGATAGAGTTTCGCTGAATTCTTATATTAACCAAAACATAAAATGATCTAATCGGGTCTCTGATAGCCCTATCATAGAAGTTTAATAGTGCATTTTACTCGCCATTCCACGCGCTTTAAGATGCCGCCTAGCCAAGTACGCTGTCGGAAAGAGGAGTGACGTAAGTTGAACAAATGTGATAGAATTACGCTGCATTCTTATATTAACCGTAATATAAAATGATCTAATCGGGTCTCTGTTTGCCCTACCCTAGAAGTTTAATAGTGCATTTTACTCGACATTTCTTGCGCTTTGAGAAGCCGCTTAGCCCAATACGCTATCTGAAATATCAGCGACGTAAATTGAACAAATGTGAGAGAATTTCGCTGAATTCTTATATTAACCAAAATATAAAATGATCTAATCGGGTCTCTGATTGCCCTATCATAGAAGTTTAGTAGTGCATTTTACTCGCCCTTCCACGCGCTTTGAGATGCCGCCTAGCCCAGTACGCTATCTGAAATAGGAGCGACGTAATTTGAACAAATGTGATAGAATTACGCTGAATTCTTATATTAACCGTAATATAAAATGATCTAATCGGGTCTCTGTTTGCCCTACCCTAGAAGTTTAATAGTGCATTTTACTCGTCATTTCATGCGCTTTGAGATGCCGCATAGCCCAATACGCTATCTGAAATAGGAACGACGTAAATTGAACAAATGTGGTAGAATTTTTCTGAATTCTTAAATTAACCATAATATAAAATGATCTAATCGGGTCTCTGTTTGCCCTACCCTTGAAGTTTAATAGTGCATTTTACTCGCCCTTTCATGCGCTTTGAGATGCAGCTACTCCCAATACGCTATCTGAAATAGGAGCGACGTAAATTGAACAAATCTGATAGAATTTCGCTGAATTCTTATATTAACCAAAATATAAAATGATCTAATCGGGTCTCTGTTTGCCTTACCCTAGAAGTTTAATAGTGCATTTTACTCACCATTTCATGCGCATTGAGATGCCGCTTAGCCCAATACGCTATCTGAAATATCAGCGACGTAAATTGAACAAATGTGAGAGAATTTCGCTGAATTCTTATATTAACCAAAATATAAAATGATGTAATCGGGTCTCTGATTGCCCTATCATAGAAGTTTAGTAGTGCATTTTACTCGCCCTTCCACGCGCTTTGAGATGCAGCCTAGCCCACTACGCTATCTGAAATAGGAGCGACGTAAGTTGAACAAATGTGATAGAATTACGCTGAATTCTTATATTAACCGTAACATAAAATGATCTAATCGGGTCTCTGTTTGCCCTACCCTAGAAGTTTAATAGTGCATTTTACTCGTCATTTCATGCGCTTTGAGATGTCGCATAGCCCAATACGCTATCTGAAATAGGAACGACGTAAATTGAACAAATGTGATAGAATTTCGCTGAATTCTTATATTAACCAAAATATAAAATGATCTAATCGGGTCTCTGATTGCCCTATCATAGAAGTTTGATAGTGCATTTTACTCGACACCCCACGCGCTTTATGTTGCCGCCTAGCCCAGTACGCTATCTGAAATAGGAGCTACGTAAGTAGAACAAATGTGACAGAATTACGCTGAATTCTTATATTAACCGCAATATAAAATGATCTAATCGGGTCTCTGTTTGCCTTATCCTAGAAGTTTAATAGTGCATTTTACTCGCCATTTCATGCGCTTTGAGATGCCGCTTAGCCCAGTACGCTATCTGATATATGAGCGACGTAAATTGAACAAATGTGATAGAATTTCGCTGAATTCTTATATTAACCAAAATAAAAAATGATCTAATCGGGTCTCTGATAGCCCTATCATAGAAGTTTAATAGTGCATTTTACTCGCCATTCCACGCGCTTTAAGATGCCGCCTAGCCCAGTACGCTATCTGAAAGAGGAGCGACGTAAGTTGAACAAATGTGATAGAATTACGCTGAATTCTTATATTAACCGTAATATAAAATGATCTAATCGGGTCTCTGTTTGCCCTACCCTAGAAGTTTAATAGTGCATTTTACTCGACATTTCTTGCGCTTTGAGAAGCCGCTTAGCCCAATACGCTATCTGAAATATCAGCGACGTAAATTGAACAAATGTGAGAGAATTTCGCTGAATTCTTATATTAACCAAAACATAAAATGATCTAATCGGGTCTCTGATAGCCCTATCATAGAAGTTTAATAGTGCATTTTACTCGCCATTCCACGCGCTTTAAGATGCCGCCTAGCCAAGTACGCTGTCTGAAAGAGGAGTGACGTAAGTTGAACAAATGTGATAGAATTACGCTGAATTCTTATATTAACCGTAATATAAAATGATCTAATCGGGTCTCTGTTTGCCCTACCCTAGAAGTTTAATAGTGCATTTTACTCGTCATTTCATGCGCTTTGAGATGCCGCATAGCCCAATACGCTATCTGAAATTGGAACGACGTAAATTGAACAAATGTGGTAGAATTTTTCTGAATTCTTAAATTAACCATAATATAAAATGATCTAATCGGGTCTCTGTTTGCCCTACCCTTGAAGTTTAATAGTGCATTTTACTCGCCCTTTCATGCGCTTTGAGATGCAGCTACTCCCAATACGCTATCTGAAATAGGAGCGACGTAAATTGAACAAATCTGATAGAATTTCGCTGAATTCTTATATTAACCAAAATATAAAATGATCTAATCGGGTCTCTGTTTGCCTTACCCTAGAAGTTTAATAGTGCATTTTACTCACCATTTCATGCGCATTGAGATGCCGCTTAGCCCAATACGCTATCTGAAATATCAGCGACGTAAATTGAACAAATGTGAGAGAATTTCGCTGAATTCTTATATTAACCAAAATATAAAATGATGTAATCGGGTCTCTGATTGCCCTATCATAGAAGTTTAGTAGTGCATTTTACTCGCCCTTCCACGCGCTTTGAGATGCAGCCTAGCCCACTACGCTATCTGAAATAGGAGCGACGTAAGTTGAACAAATGTGATAGAATTACGCTGAATTCTTATATTAACCGTAACATAAAATGATCTAATCGGGTCTCTGTTTGCCCTACCCTAGAAGTTTAATAGTGCATTTTACTCGTCATTTCATGCGCTTTGAGATGTCGCATAGCCCAATACGCTATCTGAAATAGGAACGACGTAAATTGAACAAATGTGATAGAATTTCGCTGAATTCTTATATTAACCAAAATATAAAATGATCTAATCGGGTCTCTGATTGCCCTATCATAGAAGTTTGATAGTGCATTTTACTCGACATCCCACGCGCTTTAAGTTGCCGCCTAGCCCAGTACGCTATCTGAAATAGGAGCTACGTAAGTAGAACAAATGTGACAGAATTACGCTGAATTCTTATATTAACCGCAATATGAAATGATCTAATCGGGTCTCTGTTTGCCTTAGCCTAGAAGTTTAATAGTGCATTTTACTCGCCATTTCATGCGCTTTGAGATGCCGCTTAGCCCAGTACGCTATCTGATATATGAGCGACGTAAATTGAACAAATGTGATAGAATTTCGCTGAATTCTTATATTAACCAAAATAAAAAATGATCTAATCGGGTCTCTGATAGCCCTATCATAGAAGTTTAATAGTGCATTTTACTCGCCATTCCACGCGCTTTAAGATGCCGCCTAGCCCAGTACGCTATCTGAAAGAGGAGCGACGTAAGTTGAACAAATGTGATAGAATTACGCTGAATTCTTATATTAACCGTAATATAAAATGATCTAATCGGGTCTCTGTTTGCCCTACCCTAGAAGTTTAATAGTGCATTTTACTCGACATTTCTTGCGCTTTGAGAAGCCGCTTAGCCCAATACGCTATCTGAAATATCAGCGACGTAAATTGAACAAATGTGAGAGAATTTCGCTGAATTCTTATATTAACCAAAACATAAAATGATCTAATCGGGTCTCTGATAGCCCTATCATAGAAGTTTAATAGTGCATTTTACTCGCCATTCCACGCGCTTTAAGATGCCGCCTAGCCAAGTACGCTGTCTGAAAGAGGAGTGACGTAAGTTGAACAAATGTGATAGAATTACGCTGAATTCTTATATTAACCGTAATATAAAATGATCTAATCGGGTCTCTGTTTGCCTTATCCTAGAAGTTTAATAGTGTATGTTACTCGCTATTTCATGCGCATTGAGATGCCGCTTAGCCCAATACGCTATCTGAAATAGGAGCGACGTAAATTGAACAAATGTGATAGAATTTCGCTGAATTCTTATATTAACCGTAATATAAAATGATCTATTCGGGTTTCTGTTCGCCCTACCCCAGAAGTTTAATAGAGCATTTCACTCGTCAATCCATGCGCTTTGAGATGCCGCTTAGCCCAATACGCTATCTGAAATAGGAGCGACGTAAATTGAACAAATGTGATAGAATTTCGCTGAATTCTTATATTAACCAAAATACAAAATGATCTAATCGGGTCTCTGATTGCCCTATCATAGAAGTTTAATAGTGCATTTTACTCGCCATTCTACGCACTTTAAGATGCCGCCTAGCCCAGTACGCTATCTGAAATAGGAGCTACGTAAGTTGAACAAATGTGACAGAATTACGCTGAATTCTTATATTAACCTTAATGTAAAATGATCTAATCTGGTCTCTGTTCGCCCTACCCTAGAATTTTAATAGTGCATTTCACTCGTCATTTCATGCGCTTTGAGATGCCGCTTAGCCCAATAAGCTATCTGAAATAGGAGCGACGTAAATTGAACAAATGTGATAGAATTTCGCTGAATTCTTATATTAAACAAAATATAAAATGATCTAATCGGGTCTCTGATTGCCCTATCATAGAAGTTTAATTGTGCATTTTACTCGCCATTCCGCGCGCTTTAAGATACCGCCTAGCGCAGTATGCTATCTGAAATAGGAACTACGTAAATTGAACAAATGTGATAGAATTTTGCTGAATTCTTAAATTAAGCATAATATAAAATGATCTAATCGGGTCTCTGATTGCCCTACACTAGAAGTATAATAGTGCATTTTACTCGCCATTTCATGCGCTTTGAGATGCCGCTTAGCCCAATACGCTATCTGAAATAGGAGCGACGTAAATTAAACAAATGTAATAGAATTTCGCTGAATTCTTATATTAACCAAAATACAAAATGATCTAATCGGGTCTCTGATTGCCCTACCCTAGAAGTTTAATAGTGCATTTTACTCGCCATGTCTTGCGCTTTGAGATGCAGCTTACCCCAATACGCTATCTGAAATAGGAGCGACGTAAATTGAACAAATGTGATAGAGTTTCGCTGAATTCTTATATTAACCAAAACATAAAATGATCT